>PVIH01012239.1:0-64524 GCA_004025045.1 Sigmodon hispidus
CACTAATGGTCTCTAAACAAACAAACAAGAAAAAAAAAAGAAAAAAAAAAGCCAAACATGCCCAAGCGGCAAACCACAACCACTGAACAGCTTGGGATCAGAAACACCCTGGACTGACCCTTTGGATCCCACGCCACCTAGAGGAACACCTGACTCACTCTTGAGGGAGAGGGGAAAGAACTGGATTTGGCCAGAGGTGAAGACTGATCTAAGCATTAATGGGTCAATGGGACCATAGGACTGTATGCTCCCTGCCCAGGGAGGGGATGGGGAGTTGCAGAGGAAAAAAAAAAAGTGACCAGATGGGTTGGGAGGGGGAAGAGACCTTGAATAAGGATATACAGGGATTGAAAAAAAAAATTCAGAGGGAAAGATGAACACAAAGAAAATATAGGTGTAGCAATGTTATTTGTATGTCTACCCTTGATAAGCCATGCTTATCATTCTTATCCTCTATATAGCTATTGTTAACTCTTCCACATTTTAAATTCTTTTTACTGTGTTTTTTTTTTTCTTAATAAATACAAAATAAAGAAAAAAAAAAGAATTTGAAGCTGTGGGGGAGAAATCAGATTAGGAAAAAATAAACATATCATTTTAGAGTTACATTTTTCTGCACATGAACAAATTCTATAAACTCATTTAAAATTAAGTGAACTGAAAAAAATAGACAAATAGTGAACATTTTTAACTTCACTGATATACTTGTAAAGGATAATTAGGTAGAAGAACCCTCTTATATACTGATAAAGGAAGGGATGAGAAAACAATGTATACTGGTTGAGATTTTTAATAAAACATTTAAACTTTAAAAAAAAAAAAAAAAAAAAAAAAAAAAAAAAAAAAAAAAAAAAAAAAAAAAAAAAAAAAAAAAAAGAAAAAGATTTTCCAATCAAATGGCCCTAAGAAGCAAGCTGGTGTTGCCATCGTAATATTTCACAAAGTAGATTCCAAACTAAAATAATATAAAACAGACCAGGATGAATATTACTTATTTATCTCATAAAAAAAGATCAAGATGAGATTTCAATCCTGAATATTTATGCCCCTAATAAAAGGGCACCTACATATGTAAAAGAAACACTACTGAACCTCAAATCCCACATCAATTCTCACACCGTAATAGTGGGAGACTACAATAACACAATTTCAACATTGGATAGGTCAACCAGACAGAGACTCAACAGTGAAATAAGGAGTCTAAAAGAGGTTATGATGCAAATGGATTTAATTGATATTTACAGAAGCTTCCACCCAAATGCATAGGAATATACATATTTCTCAGCACCACATGGAACTTTCTCTAAAATTAACCAAATAATTAGGCATAAAGTAGATATGAATAGATACAAAAAATTAGATATAATCCCTTGTATCATGTCAGACCACCAGGTTCTAAAGTTACAGTTAAACAACAACAAATATCCCAGTAAGCCTACCAACTCATAGAAACTAAACATCACTCAATTGAAGCAGCTCTGGGTCAAGGAAGAAATTAAGAAGGAAATGAAAGACTTCCTAGAATTCAATGAAAAGCAATCCACAGTGTACTCAAACTTGTGGGACACTATGAATGTAGATTTTATTTTACTTTCATTGCTTTATTCATTATTTTCTTTCTTCTTCTTTTTTATTATTATGAAGAAAGAAGTCACATTTTCTATCCTTGTATATCCTTATTCAAGGTCCCTTCCCTCTCCCACCACATAGGTCATTCTCTCTTCTCCACATCTCCACATCCTCACCATGGGCAGGTGGTCCCAAGGTACCAGGGTCACAATATTGCTTAGTTCAGCCTCCACTCCTGGCAAATCCAGTTTTATCCCCCCAACATCAAGACTGAGTCAGGTGTTCCTCTAGGGAGAGTGGGATCCAAGGAGTCAGTCTAAGGTGTTTCTGATCCCAAGCTGTTCAGTGGTTATGGTTTGCAGCTTGGTCATGCTGTGCTTTTTTCTTGGTTGTTTGTTTGTTTAGAGTCCACTAATAAGTGAGCACATCCCCAGCTTATCTTTCCTAGTTTGTGATACCTTCACTCACGGAGGATATTTTCCAAATCTGTCCATTTGCCTGCAAATTATAGGATATCATTTTTTCTTACTGCTGAGTAGTATTCCATTGTGTAGATGTAGCATAGTATGTTAATCCATTCTTCAGCTGAGGAGCATCTAGGTTGTTTCCAGGTTCTTGCTATTACAAATAATGCTGCTATGAACATAGTAGAGCTAGTGCCATTAGAGTGCAACTGTTAGTCCTTTGGGTATACACCCAGGAATGGTATTGCTTGGGGAGATTGATTCTCAGTTTTCTGAGAAACCACCATAGTGCATTCCAAAATGGCTGAACAAGCTTACACTTTGACCAACAATGAAGGAGTGTTCCCCTTGCTCCGCAAAGTAATTGAGTAGTACTGCCATTATGTAATGTGTTTGGTAGTATTTCTTTTGTTTCTTTCGTTAAGTTTGGAAGACTATAAGAAGAATTGGTTGTAGATTTTGAAAGTCTGGTATCACTCTGCTTTGAATAAAACTAGACCTAGGTTGTTTTTCAGTCAAATCATTTGTTTTGGTTTTTGTTTGTTATGTTTATTAAATTGCTGTTTTAATCTTTTGATTTATTTAGAGTTTAGATTATTAATCTTTTCATGATTTAATTTTGGTAGTCTTATTATATAAAAATTTCAATCGGTTTAGCTTTTCCACCATACTAAAATGAACGTTTTGAGGGTATTCTTTTATCATCTGATATTTAATATATCAGGTTATAAGTATTTCTTTACATATCTGATGACTTTGCTGTCTGTTGTAATGTTTCTCTGTTGATTTCTGTATCATTTAATTTAGATCAAAGGTCAACAATTTTGATTATCTTCTGAAGGATCCAGCTCTATGATTCACAACATCTTTCTATTAATATTTTTATTTTATTAAATTTTTGTCGATAATTGTCTTTTTTCTACAGTATTGTAATTAGATTGTTCTTTTTTGCTAAATTTCTGAATCACAACATTAAATCATATATTTGTATTTTTACTGATTTTAATGTAGCCACATGTCTTCCTCCTTTGAAATGCTTTTTGTATGTTCCAGAGAATTTTTGTGTTGTTTTCATTCTTATTTACCTTCAGGTATATTTTGGTTTGTTTTCCTTTTTTTTGTCCTTTATTTTTAAGTGTCTCTTTTGCATGATTATTACCCAACAGTTCAAAATATTTCTTCCAGCTTTATGCTTAGCATGCTGCAGTTTTAAATAAAATATTTTTAAGCTATTTAGATCATTGAAAGATTTTCTTTCTTCTTGACTAGGGCAAGTGGTGAGTAAAGTAACCTAATCTGGCAACATATGTCTTTGCTTAGATTGCACTGCTCCAGTGTCTTCTGGCTTTCAGAGTTTCAATTTGATAAATTTCATATTCTGCACATGGATTTATATTTGTGTGTTTCTTGTGTTCTCTCTCATATAGTTTTCACTATTTTTTTCTATATACTTAGTGTATTAACTATGCTATGCAGGAGGGTATCATTTCATGCCTTCTCTAGTTGTGTTTCCTTGTGTTTTATTTATCTGTATCTATTGGTATGTCATTGTTTATCTTGTAGAATGTTTTATTTTTATTCTAATAAAGATTTCTTCTAAGGTACCATATGTTTATGGACTTTTTTATCTAATCTAGTTGTGTTTCCTTGTGTTTTATTTATCTGTATCTATTGGTATGTCATTGTTTATCTTGTAGAATGTTTTATTTTTATTCTAATAAAGATTTCTTCTAAGGTACCATATGTTTATGGACTTTTTTATCTAATCTGTGCTTATAGCCCAAAATTTTACTTTTTGACTGTATCCCACATTCTCTGTATATTCATTTCCAATATATAAAAAGGATTCTTATTTATTTCATCTAGATCCTCATTTCTTTACTTTGAATTGTGATATTCTATCTTCCACTGGATTTTTTTTTATTTTCAAGGCTACAATTTGTATGTTTATTAAAGCTAGTGTTCTTTTCAATAATTCTATCTTTTTAATTGAATACAGATTCTAAATCTTTATTGCATTCATAAATTTATATATTTTTGGTATTTTATTTTTCATCACTCAATTGCTTATTATTTTCTCCATAGAATTTAATGATGTGTCTGGTCTTGTACCAGGCTTGTGGGTTTGCTTGCAGTGGTAAAGTATTGGCATAGGGAAGAAGTGATTTCCAGGAAAAGGGTCTTCTCAATTGAACAGGGTTCTTGGCTACAGGTATGGAATGAGGCTTGTGGATTTAGAGGTGGTGATAGTTTGGGGAAAGGTAGGACAAAGGAAAAAAAATACAGATTACCCATAATATGTGTCTTGCACCCACATTAAGTTTACAGGCATTGAGATTAGTAATACATTTGGTGGTTTGCCATAGGTCTTTTCTTTCCCTCTTTTCTACCTTTCTTGTTTCCTGTCTTCTTCCCTTCTTTTCTTACTTCTATTTTTAAATTTGAAACAGTTATAGGAAAAAATTAAAACCTATGTACAGTTTGTATACAAATTCTTTGATGTTCCATTCTTACTAAAACTTAAGACTTCAAAAATAAATTGCTAATAATGTATATAAATATATGACAACAGATATTTTAATGCAATATAATTGACTATTTTTAAAATTAATGATTTTTTGCAATATTATTTCTTATAATATATGTGTTAAATTAAAGAAAATATTATTGTAGATTTCTTGCCTCACTAATGTTTCTTTAATTTTATTTTGGAATTAATAAAGTAGCAGAATATGTAAGATTTATGATCTAAATAATAGCTGATATATATTGATTCATTTGTGTAATGAATTAAAATAAGAGCCATTTTAAGTTACTGGAAATAAAAAGTCTGTAATTATTAAGATAATTTTTATGAAAGTGTAAGTAATATATTTATTTATTTGCTTGCTCTTTTTTCTTTTTTATGTCTTGATTGGTCATCTATCATATTATTAATACAGAAGTGGTACAGAGTATCATTTCCCTATGTGATATTAATTTGACTCAGTGCTGTGCAAATTAAGGACTCTATGGGAAGTCATTATAGCTCTCAAAACAGCATGAGTGTGATTTAAGTCTCCTTTACTCAAAAGCATCTGAAATTATGATTCATTTATTGCTTAATCTTTTATAAATTGCATACATAGCCAAATTAGGCTTATTTTATCTTAAAACCAAAATAATTGGAAAGAAAATACTAATTTGGCGATGCTTTTCATTTCAATTTTTCTACAGTGCTGACTCTTAATGATGATTTGCAAGTCATTTCCATGTTTTAACCTCTTTCAGTTGCAATCCACATGGCTGCGGATGAGTAATATCTGCTGTGCTTGACAACAGGAGGCCTGAATGCTAAATAGGAAATCTATTTTCCAAATAACTGCTGATGCATTTAGTGTCACATATACTCACAATCCTAAGCAGCTTTTCTTAATGACTTATTGTAAACCCTCTACATATTATTTTCTAATTTATTAAAAATCTACTTAATAGCTATGGATTTTCCTCAGCTTTTCCTCTTTCAAGCATAAAATTGATGCAGAAATTATTTTTTTGTGAATTACTAAGATCTCTTTGTTTTTCAACATGAGTTGAGCACCAGTTTCTTATCTGTGTGAAACTGCCACATAGTAATTTGGTGTGTTTACATGTAACAATAATATGCTTTAAAAAAATAAAATAAAACAAAAGAAGTAATATATGAAAGTATAAGTAGAGTTTGGAGGTAGAGGAAGGAGAGCAGTGGTATTGGGGACAAGGATATGGTAGTATGGGATTTAGATTATCAATGTTTATTATACATATATATGTATGGAACACCATAATGAAACACATTTTTTATTTAGGAACTTTTTTAAATTCATTTTTCATACCAATCACAATTCCTACTCCCATCCATCTTCCTGTTTCACTTCCGATCCCTCTCACACTGTCCCCTCCTTGAAAAGTATAAGGCCTCTCAAGTGGAGTCAGCAAAACCTGGGTCATTTAGCTGAGGAAGGACCAAGCCTCACCCTCTTTATCAAGGCTGAGCAAAGAGTTCAACCATAGGTAATAGGTTTCAATTAACCAGATCCTGTATCAGGGCTAGATCCTGAACCCACAGCCAGGATCCTGTCAAACACACAAAGCTACACAACTGTCTCTCAGATGCACAGGGCCTAGATTGGACCATGCAGGCTCCACAGCTGTTGGTCTAAAGTTTAAGAGTTCCCATGAACTTAGACAGTTGTCTTTTTTGATTTCCCCATCATAAACTTGCTCTTCCCTCACCTTCCATGCTTACATAATCACTCTTTCCTCTCTGAAACATTATTTTGTCAGTATTTTCTCAAGTTCTACTTGGTAATTATAGTGTGAATATTTTTATTTATAAGTATTTTATGCAAAAAACGATTCAAGACTTTCATTGTTATGAATATACAATATCTTCCTAAGATTTTCACAAATAAGTCACATGAGAGTAACACACAACCTACTGGAGAAATGTGCTCATAATAGTAAACTAAAAGATATGACAAATATACAAATAGAGTTTACTCAAACTTATCTATTACTAGTAAAAGAATCTAATATGTGGATCCCTCCTCAGTTTCTTACATGAATTTCTTACATGTTTCTTACAAGTACAACTGAGCGTTCCTAAAAATATATACATTTGAAGTAAAGTACCTTAGTAAAAAAATTAGATCATGTAAGACCTATTATAATGTTTGAAGGGAACAAAAAAGATAGTAGAAATTAATGAAGGGTTCTGTTTACATTTAGTATATGCCACCTTACATTATAAAATCTAGATTTCTGGATCTAGTTTCTGAGATTTTATTACTGAAGTAGTTAGTAATTTTATATGCCATGAGAATAACTTGAAGAAACTATTTTCACATCCTAAGTTATATGTCTTACACTAGTCAGAATGACTATCATTAAAACATAAGTGACAGCGAATGCTGGAAAGAATATGGAGCAAGGAAAAAGCTTTTCTATTATGGGTGGAAGTGCAAACTTGTAGAATCACTTTGGAAACCAATATGATGGTCTCTCAGAAAACTGGAAATCAATCTATATCAACACCCAGCTGTATACCTGAGCATGTATATAATATAATACCTTCATATGAGAAATACACTTGTTCAACTATTTTCGCAGAGCTTCATTCATTATATCCAGAAAGAAATAATAATCTTAAATGTCCCTTAATTATAGAATGGATAAACAAAAAGTAGTACATTTACAGAATAGAGCATTACTCATCTGTAAAACTATGTCATCATAAAATATGTTGGCACATAAACGGAAGTAGAAAATATCATTCTAAATATTGTAACTCAGACCCAGAAAGACAAAGGAGGTATGTATTCATTTATAAGTGAACATTAGCCTCAAAGTAAATATCGATTGTGGTAAAAATCTACAGACTCAGAGAAGCCAAATAACAAGAAAATCTCAAGAATGGAGACATATTGATCTTACTGTGAAGTGGAAATACAATAGGCATTGCTAGTAGACAGAAAAAAGGGTCTGGATAGGATAGAGGCTGGAGCATGAGAATAGGAGGAATCAAGTTGAGCAGGAGGATTGGCAATAAGAGTACTTGTAAGTCAACTGGAATGGGGGTGCTTTATGAAGAAGAGTTAAAATCTTTTGAGTCACAGTGCAATGAATTCTCCCCAGGATTTTTGATGGTAACCCTAGGTAAGATTCCTAGCAATTGGAAACATACAGCCTAAACTGACCATTTGCTATAACCAAGGCTAAACGTAGAGGGAGTAGAACAACAACCCAAAAACAAAACTTTTTTTTTATTTTCAGCATACAGAAAGGCATGCCACATCATCTGCCCTTTTCTAAAGAAAGACAGAGGAGAATGGGAAAGGAAATGCTAGCTGTGTGTGTGTGTGGGGGGGTAGAATCTAACAGGAGAGGAGAAAAAGAAAACAATAGTGAGCATGCAAAAACAAGTAAAAACAAACACAAAAACCAGGATTAATAGATTTAGATACATGACTGATGGCCTCTGGCAAGGGTGTGAGTGAAGAAAGACATGTTTTCTTTAAGGGTCTGGCCACAGGGATATTATGCTCCAATAAGTAAATGTGCAGTATGAATGGGCATTTTTGCAAATGGGGAGATCAAAAGAGTGGGTATGCACAAAACTCAAATCCAAGTGGATCAAAAACCTCAATATAAACCCAGCCACTTTAAACTAGATAGAAAAGAAAGTGGGAAATACACTTGTAGAAACTGGCACAGGCTACCACTTCCTAAATATAACACCAGTGGCACAGACACTAAGACTAACAATAAATAAGTGGGATCTCCTGAAGCTAAGAAGTTTCTGTAAAGCCAAGGACACAGTCAATAGGACAAAACGACAGCCTAGAGAATAGGAAAAGATTTTCACCAAACCTACAAGTGATAGAGGACTGATCTCTAAGATATATAAAGAACTCAAGAATCTAGAGCCCAAAACCTTGAATAATCCAATTAAAAAATGGGGTTCAGATCTAAAAAGAGAATTCTCAGTGGAAGAATTAGGAATGGCTGAAAGGCACCTGAAAAAGTGCTCTTCATCTTTAGTCATCAGAGAAATGCAAATCAAAACAACTTTGAGGTAACACCTGACTCCTGTTAGATTGGCTAAGATAAAGGCACAGAGGACAGCCTATGCTGGAGAGGATGCAAAGCAAAGGGAACACTCCTCCATTGTTGGTGGGAGTGTAAGCTTGTTCAGCCACTTTGGAATACAGTATGGTGATTTCTCTGAAAACTGAGAATCAATCTCCCCAAGGATCCAGCAATACCACTTCTGGATGCATACCCTAAAGATGCACAGTCACAGTCCAAAGACATTAGCTCAACTATGTTCATAGCATCATTATTTGTCATAGCAAGAACCTGGAAACAACCTAGATGTCCCTCAACTGAAGAATGGATTAACAAACTGTGGTACATCTACACAATGGAGTACTACTCAGCAGTAAGAAAAAATGATATCTTAAAATTTTCAGGCAAATGGATGGGTTTGGAGAATATCCTACTGAGTGAGGTATCACAAACTCAGAAAGATAAGCAGGGGATGTACTCACTCATTAGTGGACACTAAACAAACAAACAAACAAGACAAAACAAAGCATGCCAAAGCTGCAAACGACAACCACTGAACATCTTGGGATCAGAAACACCCTGGACTGACTCTTTGGATCCCACTCACCCTAGAGAAAGACCTGAATCAGTCTTGCGGGTAGGGGGAGAAAACAGGATCTGCCAGGTGTGGAAACTGAACTAAGCAATATTGGAACAGTAGGACCATGGGACTGTCTGCTGCCTGCCCAGGGAGGGGATGGGGAGTTAGGGTTAGGGTTAGAGTTGCAGAGAATAAAGAATGACACAACTTGGGAGGGGATGGGACATTGAATAAGGATATACAATGATAGAAAGTGTTACTCCTTTGTTCATAATTATAATAAAAAAAGAAAAGAAAAAATAAAATTAAAAAAAAGAGTGGGTATGAATCTGAGAGAACTGATGACTGAGTTTGATGGGGTGCATGATGTAAAATCACCAAATAATAGATACATATATATATAAAAAGAAATTTTTGATGGCTCATTTTAATATTATATTTTCCCATTTAGCTAAACCCTATGACTGTTGAGTGAGTATGTTGCAAGAACAGATTAGAGCTTACTTGCCATGTTCAGAATGGCAGAATGGGGATATAGAACACACAGAGATATAAACAAAAAAAAAACAAAAAAGCAAGTGATTCTTAAATATATATATGTACATATATATATATATTACTGGATATATTATTGTTGGTTGTTTGAAAGCCTTGGCCTGTTCTGTGGAATTTTATAAGACAATGTTGAAATTAGTTCTTTAAATTTCTTTTCCTAGGCCTGAATATCTGTGTGAACTCTCTTAACAAGTTTTTCTAAGACTTTCTTTTTAAAATTCACATTAATTAACTTTATAAATGATAAAATAGAAATAATTAAACACTAGAGACAAAGTGACAGTTGGAGAGTACTCTGAGCTAAACAGTTAAGTGGGTATAAGAATAAAGGGTATTTGATCATAGGCCATAAGGTGTAGGTTAACCAAAACTAAGGATTTATAATGAAGCCTTGTGGAAATATAGTGATTTAATTTAAAATATTCAATAAAAAGAGTATATGTGGAGTAATCTGGAAAGTGTTGACCATGACTGTACAGAATGCATGGGTTGGGAGTGTAACTCTAGGAACCAGGCATTGGATACTTGTCTATGCATTACTAGTCAGGAAGCAGAGGCACCCACAACAACACAGGCCTATTGGCAGAGCTTTTTGTTGTCCAACATAAGTAAATGATAGGATCATATTCCTGAAGACCTGACTCTCCTTCTTGGCAAGTTTTCATAATGTAGGCCCTTGGAGTTAAAGACATCAATGATTTTCCCAGTCCTGACCTTCCTGTGATACACAGATTATTCCCACTGGTTCCAAAGGGAATGATGACTATGAAAGAAACCAGCCACTTCATCACTGAATGAGAGACCTGCTTTCTATGAGGGATTTAATGTCTCATACTATAAACCTTTTCTAGGGAAATCATAGGTCCTAAGTACAGAATGTATTAGTGATGTCTTCATCATTGATTACCTTGTCAACTTACCTTTTGTTATTTATATAATAGCCATAACATTGGCAAGGGAACATAATTCTTGCAGTGACTAGTGGTTAATGCATAGAAATATAAACTGGTTAAAGTGAAAATAAAAAATACTGTTCATCCTCAGCTTCAAATGTGTCATCTACATTAATATCTCCTTATTGAAGGCTCAGGGAATTTTGAGAAAAAAAATGGATTAAAAAAAAATCAAAGTCTGAGTCTGTGGAGAATTCCTGGAAATACTCCTCTGGACAAAACACAGCTGCTGTCATGGCAGCTGACAGTTTGGTCATGTTCCAGTTGGTGGCTCCACAGCCATGAGCATGAGGCTAGCACTAACTGGACTCAGTGAACTAACAATATTTCTTTTAAAGAGTATAAAGTCCAGAAGAAGGCATACTGAAGGTATGGGAGGTACAAGTGGGTGCAGAAGAGTGCTGGAGTTGAGTGCATAATATATTTTTTTAA
Source organism: Sigmodon hispidus (assembly GCA_004025045.1). NCBI lineage: Eukaryota > Metazoa > Chordata > Mammalia > Rodentia > Cricetidae > Sigmodon > Sigmodon hispidus. Next base: position 11,142 of record PVIH01012239.1, read on the forward strand.
AAAATATGTACATAATGAAACTTTAAAAAAATGAATGTGCTTCATCCAGTAATAATAGTGGCAGAATCAGAGATAAATAGGTAAGCACCAGGTCGAGCTTCAGATCCAGCTGAAGATCAGGATTATGAGGAGGAGACTCAGAAAGACCACTGGCCAAAGCTATTGGGAGCTTACTGGCTGTCAAATAATTACTGAGGAATCTTCAAGGAAGGAATTAAACCATCCAAAGGTAGATGACAGTCAAACAGTGTGGGCAGTTTGTGAATCCTCTTGGGGAAGAATCAGAGTATGTTCCTGGTGCATGAACTGACATCTAGGAGCCCATTCCCTACAAAGGAACAGCTAACTCAGCCTTGATACTGAGATGAGGGACTCACATCTGCTTCAACTGGATATGCAATAGTGAATTGACTCACCTTTTGATTTTGTGTCATCCAGGGGAAAGGATAGTGGATGGGGTTGGCAGAGGCTGAGTGAGGACTGACTGGGAGAGATTGGAAGGTGGTATGGGAGAGGGAGAAGTGGTAGATATAGAAAAAAAACTTTTTAAATAAAAATTGGAAAAAGAATAAATTGTTTTATACAAAATTGTAATGTGAAATTAAGAAATGTAGATTAATAACAATCTATGATAATGAAACTTAAAGTCATGTTAGTTAGGTTTTGTAGGTATACAAATAGATATTTCAGTTAGATAGGTAGCCTTCAAACACCTCAGAGACCTACAGAATATGACATTTAAAATATTTTAAAAAGTTAGACATTTTTGGATAGTGAGACAGGTCTGCTCCTGGAAACACCAATGTATTTTAAGAGAATGGTAGGCATTGAAGAGACTTCATGTGGAATTTATTTTGTGACAGCAGTTAGCCACTGGAAAAGGAACTGTTCTTGTATTGACTGCTTGGCAGTCAGGAGGGCGCGGTTTGCCTTTGCACAACTTCCCGAAACATTCTATTGCCGCTTATGCTAATTAGGCATCGAGTAGTGACCAATCCGATGTGCTGATGCTAATTAGGCATTGAGAAAGGACCTATCCGATGCGATCCTCAAATATGTTAATGAGCCATTATTTTGGGCCAATCACTAGCCACATGCTAATGAGTATTACTTTGAGCCAATCACCAGTCATATGTTAATGAGGCATTGTGTTGGGCACCAATCACGCGCCAGGCTTCCCTATATAAGCAGGCTGAATCTCAGGCTCGGGGTCTTCTTTCTACCATTTCACAACTGAGCTGTATTCCAATAAAGTGTGATTTGAGAAGAATCGTGCGTGTGGTGACTCGTCGATCTGCAGGCCAGAAGTGGCTCACCACTGCAGTATGCTGTATAAACTGGACATGCAGGTTCCATAGGAAAGTGACCTCTAAACCTTGGTGGAACAAGCCTAGATGATCATTCAGGTTCCTGCTTTGCAGAGAAAATTGTCAGGCATCATTTGAGACACAAGGGGAAGCAAATGACAAGCTATGCCCGATTTCCTGAATCACTGAAAGGTATGCCAGAAACTCTGTGCATTTAGGCTGAAGATAGATGCCTTAATGTTAGGAAGAAACTTTGGGTTGACTGTCCAGGCAGATAGGTGTCATCTCTGTCATTTCTAGATTTTGGAAGTTGCTAAAATTTTCTGTTTACATTGGTAATATTATATCCTTTTGTGGTCTTTGATAGTTGGAGATTTAAGAACGATAAGTATAGTTTTTCTTATATATTTTAAAAGGTATATTAGATATGAAACTTTAGACTCACAAGGATAAGTTAGGTAGAATATTTTCTCTAATTTTATTAATTTCAAATAGACTATTGTAACTGTAATTCTTGCTTGATAACTGTTTTGTTATTTGAAATTTTGCTATATTGTAGTTGAAACCTTCCTTTTTGATTAGGAAGAAAGGAGGAAGTGTTGGGAAATGTTTGTCTATATGCTGTAAAAAAAGAAACTGCTTTGGCTTTTGTGGAGCACCATAGAAGTAGGTGGAGGAATCAGAGGAAAGACAGGTAGAAGGAGGGCAGAGTCAAACAGACTTCATCCAGCCACCAAAGAAGAACCAGGAAAGGTACCAAAGTGAGCCAGGCCATGACCACGTGGCCAGATAGATTAATGAAAATGTGTTGAATTAAGATAGAAGAGCTGGATAGCAATGTGTCTGAGCTATAGTCCAAATAGGATGAAATTAATATAAGAGTCTGAGTCTTTTTTTTTTTTTTTTTTTTTTTTTTTTTTTTTTTTGGTTGAGGGGAAGCAGCCACAGGCAGGTTAGATATCTGTCCCAGACAGGTGCAGAAACCTTAAGAGTACTGCCTGCTCTTTCTGAGGTCCTGAGTTTAATTCCCAGCAACAGCAACCTTTCTCCACTGAATAACCCTTAAGGATGATCATTCCAGTAAAATGCTAATATCTTTCATCCTTGAATATTTAGTTGCTTGTGGTTTATTTTCTAAGGGTGAGACTCTATAAATTCTTCCAAGTACCACATTAACTTGTCTATTAATATGACTATTTTCTGGTTTTGTTTATGCATCTATTTCCAGTAGAGATTTTTTTACAGCAGATTTCCTGTTACTCTTGCTCTGACAATCTTTGTTTCCTCCTCAGTAATAGTCTTTTAGCAATAGATGACAGAGCTGTGATATTAATGTATCTGTCATAGTTTGGATTTCAGAAGCCTTTTATCTCTTTGTTTATTTGTATATTATTTGTATAATGGTCTCTATTTTCTACAAAGAGAAGTTTCTTTGACGATATATGAGAGCTACATTTATCTGTACAAAGATAAAATTTAGAATGTAGAAAGAATTATGCAATGTGCTGGTACTAGATTTTTTCTTCAGAGTCAGGAATTTATTAGTTCCAGGATTCTGACTAGGTTAACACTTGGCATGAGTTTCTGCTCATTTAGTGATCCCTAAATTCAGTTAGACAGCTGTTGTTTGCCCCCAATGTGTAAATGCTGCATATCTCACATTTATGCATATCTAACATGGTGATAATTTTTGTGATTCATGTGAATTTCCTTTGTGTTAGATTATTTAATTGCTTCTCTGCCTGGGCATCTTAAATTCTGAAACCTTGGTAACTAAACTGCAACATTAATGCTCTCATATTAAAACCCACTAGAATCACTCATGTTGTGTATTTTAAGGTGTGATGTTTTCACTAATAGAGGCACACACCTAATCCTTAAAATAAACTAAGGTCTACCTCATTTATCTCTTTTTATTTCAGAGTCACTTTGACTACATATAGGAAATGATCCTAATATCTCTTACTAGAATTCTTGTTGGGAACATTGCTGGCTTAATTTGCTTTAAATATGTCTCTCTCTCTCCTCTCTTTTTCCCTCTTTCTCTCTAACTCTCTTTCTAGAGAGAGAGAGATAGACAGATATACAGACAGAGACAGAGAGAGAAAGAAAGAGGCTAGAGGAAATATACTCCAACTGAATAAACATTAAATATTACAAGACTAAAACAAATATCATAAATGGATATAAATTCAATGAAAACAATAAAAACTAGTAATGAGATTATAGCTATAGAACTACAAAATGGAGCATAAAAAGAAAAAGGAAATCAAAGGGATACAAATAGAAAAACAAAGTCAGATTATCTTGATTATCAGATATATGTGCAAGAATACATAAGAGAGCCTAAAATTTCCACTAGAAAACTCCCAGAAACAATAATTTTAGCAATCTGTCAGGAGTACAAAAATCAACTTCCAAAAATAAGTAGCCTTTATATGCACCATCTACAAATACAAAACATATATACACACTCACTTATAACATTACAACAGTAAAATATCTTGGGAAAATCTAATAAGAAGAAAACACCTGCAATTAAAACCTTAAATCAATGAAGAAATGAATAGAAACATTAGAAAATTTTAAATTTATATAGACTAAGAAAAAAATCTCAATCATGGAATAAATCTTGAACAAGAAGTGTACAAAAAAGATTACTATTTCAGATATCATAATGCATTATAGTCATAAAAAGTCATGCTAATACAAAAATACATAGTAATTGGATCAAATAAAAAAAACCAAACATGACTTCTTGTAACTCCATTTATGCCTGATTTATAAGATAAAATCCAAAAATATATACTGGAAAAAGGAGAGCATATTCAAAGCACAGTCCTAGAAAAACTAGATGTACCCAAGAAGAAGAATGGAATTAGTCAACTACATTACTCACTATAAAAGTTAGATCTGTAAGAACCAAAGTCTTCTATTTTAAGCAAGAAGAATTAAAACTGCTCAAAGAAAGCACAAACAAATCATTCAACATATGGAAATAGAAAAGACTGCTGAACAGGACTCCATCCATTTGTTAAGGAATTTAGGCCAGTCTAAAACTGCTACCCCATAAACTTAGAAAGCTTCCTTACAGCAAAAACACAAAAAACACAGAATGGGTTTAGGAAGAAATCTATAGAAATGGTAAAAATATTTCTGCTGCTTTATATCTGGCCAAGAATTATTATCCAGAATATACAGGAATAAAAAAAATAAAATAAATGATTCAATAAAAATAGACAAAAGACTCAAAGAGAATTCTCATAAAAGAAATAAAAAGGGGTTAGAAATTTCTAAAAGCAATCTCATAATCTTTAGCAATTAGAGAAATACAATTAATTTTGAAATTTCTAACATAGAATGGTTATTATCTACAAAACAACTGATTTCAAATCCTGGCTAGTTTTGTAGAAAAAAATTACCACTCATTCCTTGTTGCTGGATTATAAACTGGACATTCTACTTTACAGATACTTTCTGAGGAATGCTTTTATTTGCTCTATTCAGAACAGCCAAGAAATAGAAATAATCTATATGTACTTTGACTGAGTGTCAGTTAACAAAAATAGTATGCATAGCAAATGGAATGCTAGTAAGTTTGTTTTAAAAATAAATTATGTTATTTCCAGGTAAATTGATGCAATAAATGATTATGCTGAAAGAAGTTACTCAGGATTAAACACGCATTGCTGGGGTTTCTAGATCTGTACCATCAGACTTGAGTATACAACATGGAGTATACATAGAATTTACAAAAGAAAAGAAACCATATAATGGGAATGGGGCTTAATAATATAGTAATATATACATGTTGTGGAGAATGAAAAACTATAATGGGGGAGGAGGGATTTCAGCTGAAGAAGAATAGAGAAATTTAATACAGAAGGAGGGATGATCAATAAGTTTGTTAAAACCTTAAGTAAACATATTATTTATATTTATTTGCAAGTATACACAACTCAAGTAATACATTTTGTATATTATATATATACATAAAACAAACCTATACACACATACATATATATATGCATGTATGTTGAGAGTTTTACATATATTTATTATTTCGTGATTTTACATCATGAACACCACTGAACTCAGTTATCAGTCCTCTTAGACTCATACCCACACTTATGATCTCCCCAGTCAAAAAAAATACCCATTCATGCTGCTCATTTACTTACTGGAGCATAATTAAACTCTTTGTGGCCAGAACCTTAAAGAAAACAAGTCTTTCCTCACCCACACCCCTGCCAGAGGCCATCAATGTAGAAGTAAGGCACTGTGTCATTTAGCTAAGTTCTAGCCTTTAGCTCTTATACACAATGACTTTTTTAAAAAAAAAAATCCATTAAAGAGTGAGTACATCCCCTCATTGTTTTTCTGAGTTTGTGATACCTCACTCAGGAGGATATTTTCCAGATCCATCCATTTGCCTGCAAATTTAAGAATATCATTTTTTTTTTTCTTAAGGCTGAGAGTGCTCCATTGTGTAGATGTACCAGAATTTGATAATCCATTCTTCAGGGGCATCTAGGTTGTTTCCAGGTTTATGCTGTTATGAATAATGCTGTTATGAACATAGTTGAGCTAATACTTTTGGGGTGCAAAAGTGTGTCTTTAAGGTGTATGCCTAAAAGTGGTATTGCTGGATCCTTGGGGAAATAGATTCCCAGTTTTCTAAGAAACTGCCATACTGCATTTTAGAGTGGCTGAACAAGTTACACTCCTACCAACAATGGAGAAGTGTTCCCGTTGCTCCACATTCTTTCAAACATAGGCTGGTCACCTGTGTTATTGATCTTAGTAATTCTGACAGGTATAAGGTGGTATCTCAAAGGTGATTTGATTTTCATTTCTCTGATGGTTAAAGATTTTGAACACTTTTTCATGTGCCTTTCAGCCATTTGTAATTCTTCTGCTGAGGTTTCCCTTTTTAGTTCTAAACCCAGTTTTTTAACTGGGTTATTAAGGGATTTGGACACTAGTTTCTTGAGTTCTCTATATATTTTAGAGATTAATCTTCTGTTGATCGTAGGGTTGGTAAACATCTTTTCCCATTCTGTAGACTTTCATTTTTTTCTTACTGACTGTGTCCTTGGCCTTACAGAAGCTTCTCAGTTTCAGGAGGTCCCACTTATTGATTGTTGTTTTTAGTGTTTGTGCTTCTGGTGTTATATTTAGGAAGTGGTCACCTGTGCCAATGTGTTGGAGGGTATTTCCCACTTTTTTTCTATCAAGTTCAGTGTATCAAGTTCAGGTGGTTATAGGTGTGTGGGTGACAGTTGGGGGACTTCAATTCAATTTCATTTATCCACAAGTCTGTTTTTATGCCAGTACCAAGATGCTTTTATTACTGTAGTTCTACAGTATAATCTGAAATGAGGGATGGTGATACCTCCTGAGGTTCTTTTGTTGTGCAAAATTGTTTTGGCAATCCTGGCTTTCCTATTATTCCAAAAAAAATGAGTATTGTTCTTTCAATGTCTGTAAAAAAAAAATGGTGTAGTGATTTTGTTGTGAATTACAATGAATATGTAGATTTGTTTTGGTAGGATTGTCATTTTTACCAGGTTGATCCTACATATCCAGAAACATGGGAGATCTTTCCATTTTCTGATATGATCTTCAATTTCTTTCTTCAGTGATTTAAAGTTTTTGTCAAACAGAGCTGATACTTCTTTGGTTATAGTTACACTGAGGTATTTAATGCTATTTGTAGCTATTCTAAAAGGTGATGTTTCCCTTATTTCCTTTTCAGCCCTTTTATTTCTAGTGCATAGGAGGAATACTGATTTCTTTGAATTAATCTTGTATCCTGCTACATTGTGGAAGGTGTTTTTCAACTTTAGAAGTTCCCTGGTAGAATTTTGTGGGTCATTTATGTACACAATCATGTCAGCTGCAAATAGACAAGTTTCACTTCTTCTTTCATAATTTGTATCCCCTTAATCTCCTTTTTTCCTTCTATTGCTTTAGCTAAAATTTTGAGAATTATGTAGAATACATAAGGGGATAAGAAACAGCCTTGTCTAGTTTCTGATTTTAGTGGGATTGCTTTAGGTTTTTAGCCATTTAATTTGATGTTTTTTGTAAATTGCCTCTATTATATTTAGATATTTTCCATGTACTTTTTATTTCTCCAGTACTTTTATCATGAAGGAGGGAGTATTGGATTTTGTCAAAGACTTTTTCAGCATCTAAGAAGATGAGAGTTTTTAATTCACTGTGTGAAAAAAGTTTTTTGTCCTTCCTCTTGTACACAAACATCTCATGACTGGTTGATTGGTTTAGTAAAGAGCTGAATAGCCAATATCTATATTTAGGGAAAAGAGGATAGGCTAGACTTTGTAGAGGAGAAAGAAAAATGGGGAAAAGCATTTAAGAAGCAGAAAACGGACAAACAAGATAAGAGGAAGTTAGATACACATTAAGGAGGGGAAGTTAAAAAAATGGCAGAACATAGATTAATATGAATGGGTGAATTAAAGGTATAAGATCTAGTTGTGGTCAAGCCTAAGCTAAGGGCAAGTTTCATAGGTATTTGGGATCTGGCAGTCCAAAAAAAATACCCATTACACGCATACACACACACACACACACACGCACACACACACACTCATGGTCTTAAAGGGTAGTAAAAGTCATTAGAGGAGACAAATGTTCTACTGGAGTGAATTTACAGTGACAGAAAGAATAAAAAACTGAAATTTAGTTTTGGAAAGCTACTGTCAATTGAATATAAATAAATATAATAGTAGATTTAACTTCTCTAATTATTCATAGTTGCTGAATATTTATTTAATACTTATGTTTACATAATCAGCAATATGAACACATATCTATACATCTTTTTTATTCTTCTTCAAACAAATAAACTCTGAATAGGTTAAAAAAAGAATATAATGGTGTCATTTGCAAATAGCTGTATTGCACTGATAAAATGTCTTCTGATAAAACTATAGAACAACCAAATCAATACATAGGAAGTAATTTATGTAATTGAAACTCATAATTTAATAATACTCATTCTTCACTTGAGAAGAGTTTGAATGAGAATAACATAGAAATTTACATACTGAACCATTAGTTTTTCCACTTTATCAAGCTATGAATAACTAATATGAATTGAAAGCCTTTTTCAAAATGTAATTATTATTTCTTTCAAATGATAGATGAAGTAAACATTATTACTTCAAAATTTTACTACCTCATGCATTAGTTCAATGAATAATTTCACAATGTCATGTTTTTTTTGTTTTACCTAAGTTAATATTTTATCAGTGCTTTCATATTTAAAACTGAATATAATCAGAGGGATTTCTAATAATTAAAATAAATTTTCATGGCCATAAATTGTTGTGTCTAATAGGCAATACAGGATTTATCTGAAGTTTGTATATACCATGTTATATTCTAAGTAAATTTACATAAAAATCTATCATTTTCCTTTTAATATGTGTTCCTGTGTAGTACGGTGCTGATGTTGGTTTATCTGATCTCAGATATGCTATGCTAACAGCATAAATCTTGAAATCTGTTCTCACAGGATTTCTGGCTATATTTTCTTCCATGAACAATATTTGTTCTCTCTTCTCTCCACCAATTACTAACTCATTCAAATTTTCTATTCATACTGCAAAGAGTCTTCTTTTATTTAGTTTCCATTATTGAATTTCTAGAGACTCAAATAGGTATTACTCTACTTCCAGGTTATTTCTCCATCCCCTGGGCATGCAAACATGAGTGCTTATAACTGAACAACTCATTTATGTCCCAGTAACCCATGAACAAATTAAATTAAGAAAATCTTATATTTTTTCTTCAGAAAAGATTGTCAGAGTTATGCTTTATGAACCCTCCTGGTAGTACATATTTGGATTACTTTTCACGTAAGGTGGTAAAAGGTTCCAAATCCATATACCCTTGCTAGTACTCTGATGGTTCAGGAATCTCAGCCACTCACTCTGTCCTGCTTCTCCATGGATGAGATGAGTGCATGACTGTTTTTCATCACTCCATGTATGTGCAAGTATGAGTAAAAACAACTGAAAACATATCAGAAAATAATAATAAACAGATAATATATATGGAATTTCAGATATTATCTATATCACCTGCACCACTCTGAAAACCAAAATGGGAATAATTTTCTTCGTTGAAATAACTGTAAAGATTAAGTTTTTTGAAGATCCCTAGATGGCTCAGCAAAGGAAATACCCTGAGTGTACAGAAAGAAAATCTAGATATTTTTCACTGAAGTTAGCAACTTATATCGCTAAGGTTTTCAAAGTAACTTGTATCTAAAAATGTATTACTTGTAACTAGGAAACATATCTATCAATACTATTATGAAAAAAAATGCTGAGGTTTCTGAACAAGACAAAAAAGTAATAGTGGACTTTGAAATGTAGACCAGTTCTTCCTGAGTGAGCCTACTCTGACCAGCATATCTGTTGATGTAGAAAAGAAAATAAACACGAATTTTATGGTGTCTGAATATTAGAACCTTTTTATCAATTTCCTCTTTCATAAAATTAAGCAAGGTATCTATCAAACAGTATAGTCATTTAAGTCTCATCTGTGGTCACAGGAAGTCACAGGTTTTTATTACAAATGTGTCTTACCTAAAATTTATTAAAAAGTGTTTTAAGGTACAGTTTTTTTTCTTTTCTGTGAAGTCAGTAATGTTTTTATGCTAAACCAAACAAAAATTAGACACCAATATGAAGTTTTGGTCTTTGTTTTCTGCACCTGAATGAGAGCTAAATTGAGTGGAATCTATTTTTCTATCTGTAATATTTTATATTTTAGGACTAATTATAAATTCAGCTCATCTTTTAATATTAGTCCAGTATTTAGGACCAATTACAAATTGAGCTGATCTTGATAGTAGACCAGTATTCAATTTCATTTAAGTTTATAAAAATTGAGAAGGGTGTGTCTCTAACATTAAAAAAAAGTCATTTGACATAGCCTTCTGTAATCCTAATTACAAATAAGTATATCAAGTATCTACAGTTTGAACCTTGTCCCCAATGCTCTGTAGATGGTACTAGTGCTGTTTTTCTAAGTCTTTAAAATTTTATATCCACTAACTTATATCCTGAAATTTTTATTTTTATCTAGTATTTGTTGAAGAAGCAAGGAAGCCATCTTGATAATCTCTCTTACTCAAATCCATACATTCTGGACAGTCTATTCTCTTATGAATCTAAAAGACTATAGTGTAGTGCAAATCCTAATTAGTCTTAATATTAAAATTTCAGAGCCAAATATCAGGGTAAATGCTGAGCCATCCACTAGAGATACTTTTTACCTCTATGGAACAGTCAGGTCAAAAGGGATCAAATTCCTATCTTTTTCTCCTTTATATTCCTCTCTCCACCTAGTCATATCACTTCCTATTTTCACCTTCCTAGTACTAGCTTCAAAGGCAAGAGATCCCAAGTGCTTAGATTAAAGTCATGAACATCTCCTGTCTGGCTCTGTTTCTCTTTTAAAATAAATTAATTTGGTGAACCTACAGTGCCCTTGATCTGCTGATTTTCCTGCTTCCTCCTCTCAAATATGAGGATTAAAAGTGTGTGCCAGCACTGACTAGCCTCTATGGTTAAATAGTGAGTAGCTTTGTTTCTTGATCTTCAGACAACCTTTATTTGTTAAAGCACAAACCAATTATCACCACTCTACAGCATATTTTATATTAGGACTGCTTTGTTAAAATTTCTGTTTTAAAAACCATTCCTTTGATTATAGTTACTCCAAGGTATTTAATACTATTTGCAGCTATTATGAAAGGTAATGTTTCCCTTATTTCTTTTTCAGCTCTTCTATCTTTAGTGTATAGAAGGACTACTGATTGCTTTGAGTTAATCTTGTATCTGGCTACATTGCTGAAGGTGTTCATCAGCCACAGCAGTTCCTTGGAAGAATTTTGTTGGTCACTTATGTATACAATCATATCATCTGCAAATAGAGATAGTTTCACTTCTTCTTTTCCAATTTGTATCCCCTTAATCTCCTTTCATTCTCTTATTGCTTTAGCTAAAACTTTGAGAACTATATTGAATAGATAAGGGGAGAGAAGACATCCTTATCTAGTACCTGATTTTAATGGGATTGCTTTGAGTTTATCTCCATTAAGTTTGATGCTGGCTGTGGGCTTCTTGTAAATCACCTTTATTGTATTTAGGTATTCTCCCTGTGTTCTTGATCTCTCCAGGGCTTTAATCATAAAGGAGTGTTGGATTTTGTCAAAGACTTTTTCAGGGGGAGGACTTGAACAGAGAGATTTGTCTTATCCTTCTGTTCTTTGTGTTCCTGCCTTCCATTTGCTTCCTTCTCAGGTCTAGGTCCATGCTGAAGACCCTGCTGGCTGGGGAAAATTGGCGCCCAGTGTGTCTGGATCCACGGGATGGAGCAAACATCTCACCATTAACAGCACGGCTGTCAATCAGACATTGGATCACCATGAATCGCTGTGAGTCAAGATCCTGCACTGTGACTGCCATGGGAGATGTCCAGCCCTTGAGTCAGGTCTGAGGAGAATCACAGGTGAAGACACAGGTAAGTGATTCACCAAGGGGCAGGCATTAGGCAAGAAAGAGGTATTCTTGTCAGGGCTTAAGGAAGCTCTTCAAACACAAGGAACCAGGGTTAAAATAAAATAAAAAAGAAAAAAAGAAAAAAGAAAAAGAAAAAGGAACTTAAGAGATTTTTTTGAATTTATTGGTGACATCTGCCCCTGGTTTCCACAGGAGGGGACGATTGATGCGAAAAGATGGGGAAGAGTAGGTAATTGTCTCCAGGATTATTACAATGCCTTTGGGCCTGAGAAAGTCCCTGTTTAGACATTTTCTTATTGGAATTTAGTGAATGATGTTTTAAGAATATATAATAATTTTCCAGATATCCAGGTAGTTATTAAGGAGAGAGGCATTGAATAAGGATCACTTATTCTTCCAGGATTTTAAAAATCCTCCAAACACAGAGAATTAGAACTAAAGACAAAGCAATTTTTTTTCTCATAGAAGCAAGTATGCTTTTGTATTTGAATCATAGTGTTAAGGAACTTTTACAATGTTAATATATTGCATTTTTTTTATACTTCTTGGCCTGAGAGAACAGGTCTGATACAAGTAAAATGCTAATAGTGTCTTTAAGTTAACTCTTAAAGAGTATGAGTTATGTTATGAGTTAGTATGAGTTAAAGAGTTAAGAGTATGAAGGTAGTAAGAACATGAAAAGTTTTGATCAAGAATCTAGTTGCCTCCCAACACTTGGGAAATAGAGATAGATGGATCTCTGTAGCCAAGGCTAAACAGAGAAACCTGCATTATAACTAGCTTCTTTTCTCAGCATAATGTTTTGACGTTCATATATGTAGCATGTGTTATTATTTTCTCCTTTATTATTTCTAAATGCTATTACATGAACTATATATTGCATTTTGTTTATAAACCTGTAATAGGTGAGTACATATTTTTATTTCTCTTGGCTAGAACCCAAGAAGTGAGGTTGCAGAGTCATGTGGCAGCTTATGTCTCTTATATAATTGAGAAACTGTCAATGTTTTCTAAAAAGGCTGTATTCTGGCCTTTAGTTTCTGGTATAGCCAGGACAGAAGGCATGTTATACCATGTCTCTTATCTTTTCTTTAAAATTGTGCTACTGTAGCATGGATGTGGTTTAATTCCTTATTTACAATCTCTTATAAATACTGCCTTGCTAAGTTGTTCTGTCTTATTGCCTGGCTGTATTAAATGTAATTCCATACAGGTTTAAGCTTAACTTGCAAACATTTGCTATCATACAGTATAAAGTTTTAACACCTTATGCTATTGAAAACATCCATTTCAGCCTTGCTACTACCAAGCCCTAGGCTTCAAGGCTGAACTGCAGCAGGAGCCTTCAGTTTAACCCACCTTAGGCTCTAGAGGCCTAAGCAGACACCGTTTTCAGCATAAGAATGAAGGCAAGGCCCCAGCCACATAAGCAGGTTTCTGGGTAGCATAGACTCTGGATATTAATGACACTAATGACTACAAACCACTAATTCAGAGTGGACATTTTATGTGCTTAAAAATGTGTGATTTTAATAATCACTATTGTTCCTCCAAAATTGGTTGACTTTTTAAAGACTCATTCAGTGTGTTTTCCCAGAGTTATTTTATTACGACCTTTAAAGAATGCTAGAAAATACTGTGCAATGGTGGTCTCTCCACCTCTTACAGAGGTGCAAATCATAGAAGCCAAATCTGCTCAAGTGGCATAGTTTCTAGCTGCACAGCTGGCCTTAATACATATTCTCCTAAACTATTTAATCTATTCACTGATAGTCAATATGTGGCATGGATCCTTGGCTCTTTAGAAACACCTAGTTATATTGCGCCTGTGAGTAAAGTATGTTAGCTTTCATTAAAGATACAGTATTTTGTGGGACAGAATTCAGCTACTCTATGTAGGATATTTACAGGCTCATTCTGACCTTCCTAGTGAAGGCAATGTCCTTGCTGATCAGCTTACTGAATCAACATATGTTATGTTTAATGCATTTGATAATGTATTTTAAGCCCATCAGAGATTTCATCTTAATTCTAGATCTTTGAAATTTCATTTCAAGATCACAAAGGACCAAGCCATTAAAATAGTCAGTGTCCTTTCTGTACAGAATTTCTGTCATTAACCTATTTTGGAATGAATCCTCGGGGCATTTTGCTCCTAAATCATTTTTTGCAGATGGATGTTACTCATATTCCCTCCTTTGGAAGGATGGCCTATGTTCATGTTTCTGTTGATACTTTTTTTCATCTTAAATTTTTACCTCGGCACATTCTGGGGAAAAGACTAAGGATGTTAAAAGCCGTTGCTTATAGAGTTTCCAAAAGTAATGAAATTAAGTAATGAGATTAAGTTTTGCCAAATTTTGTGCTGAAGACTGAGATTTCTTATAATTTTTATGGGTCTGACAATTGTGGAAGCAACTCTCATTGCACTCTTAAAGTTTGTCTTAAAACTAAGAAGGGAGAGTATGCAGCCATGCCCAAAGACCATTTATCCTTCATTTTTTTATATATTTTAAATGTTTTAACTGTGGATTCTCAGTCATTTACCGCTGCTGATAGATACTGGAGGCTTAGCAAAGTGGCCTTACCTCAGGTTCAATGAAAAAATCTGGCAGATGGCACTTAACTTAGACCAGACCAGTTCTGGTGTAGGGGAGAGGGTCTGTTTGTGTTTTTTCCACAGGATGAAGACTTTCACATAATGCAGATGACCCACACCTTGAACACTCCAAGACTGCAGTGTCTCCCCGGGACAGAGTCAAGGACCTCCTGACTGAAGCTGACAGCTCAGTGTGGAGATCAGAGGAGCAGCTGCCCCACCCTCTCATAAGAAACCAAATCAACTGTTTTTGTCTTTCAATGCAAATCTTTCTCAGACCTTGAAGCTGGTTGCTTTCCTTTCTGAGAGTGTTGCTCTGTTCTTTGGCAGACAGGAATTATTCTTTAAATATGCCTTCTTCTTACTGTGTGCTAACCTTTCCTGTAGACACTTTGCATTAGAGATAGTATGGCTAGGTTAGAGAAGGATTGGAGCATAGGAAAAAGCAAAGAAAAGGAGAAAGGATGGTTTACAAGCTTGTTTTCCATCTCTCTTGGGTTACTACCCTTTGACCTTCCCCTTTTAAGAAATTTAATAGGATTTTTCCTTTATTGGCTTTTGGACCATGGGCATTTAACAGGCTCACTACCAACAGGTAGACTCCCTGGCCTCCATACCCATACAGGTCTGTTACTTTAGGGTTCGTGAACCCTCAGGAGATGAGATTCCTCCGGGAACTGCATAGTATTCAGATCTATGCAGGCTTGCTTGCTAGCAAGCTTGGGTACCAACGAGGGTGCGAGGCAAAGCACTGCAAGGAGAGGACCACGTATTCTGTCTCTGAATCTCCTGAGGAGCAAGCCTGATTGCATAGAGGTTCATGTCCAAATGTATTAATATTAATAACCTAGCCCCTCTCCTCCTAAAAAGGACATTGCCATGTGGAAAGGAAGTTTCTTTTGCCAAGCCGTAGAAGGTTCCTTCTGCTGACCTGAAAAAAGCTTGGAGGATCAGGTCTCTGTTCCCTCCCTCTTGGTTAATGCCCACTCATATGATAACTCATATGATAACTGATTTGCCTCAAAAAATAATTGTAAGGGAGGAAATGTTGGGAGCCAAAGTCAACTTAGCCATATTTTATAAGTTAGCTTCTACAGCTGGCCAGCAGCCTATACCCTAGATAGCAAAATGCCAGAGACTACACACCCTTATTGTTAAGCTAATCCATGACTTCAGGCTTTCTCTTTGACCTCAGGTCAGCATGGTGACCTTCCCCAGACCCTCATCTGATAACAGATAGATTTCCACATCAATTCTACCCTGTCTGTTACTTCCCCTCACATTCTTTTGAACATCCCACCCCTTTTCTCCCAGCTACCTGCATGGCAGAGATTCTGTATAAATATTGACTGTAATAATAAAGCTTGGGAGGACTTGAACATAAAAGAAAGGCTTTTTCAACATCTAAGTTTATCATCATGTGGTTTTCTTCCTTTAGTTTGTTTATATGATGGATAACATTTACAGTTTTTCATATGTTAAACCAGCCTTGCATTTCTGGGATGAAGCCTACTTGGTCTTGGTGGATGATATTTTTTATACATTGTTGTATATGGTTTGCTAAAATTTTGTTGAGAATTTTAGCATCAATATTCATGAGGGAGATTGATCTGTAGTTCTCTTTTGTTGTGTCTTTGAGTGGCTTGGGTATTACCATTCCTAATTAAATATTATAGAAATAATATGTGAGAAAATCAGGCACCAAGTCAAATCATATTTTATTATTATATCTCTAATAAGTTAATAAGAAAATAAAATTGTGTTTGGATTTACATTAGTTAAATGAATTTTCATAATTGTGGAAATGTTTGTACTTTAAAATTATATAGTAAGAATACTGACTTTGAGAGGCTGAGACAAGATAGACCAACCCCAGGATGTACTGATTTTTAAAAACATAAACAATTAAATGGCTACATTTAAAAAAAATTTTTTTGTCTTATGTACTACTGTTGTGGGTCATTTTTATGCATGAACAAATAAACTTATGTGATATTGTGCATGTGCATATGTGTATGTACATACGAAGTATGTGCTCACCAATGCTTCTGTCAAGGAACTTGAGTGATTTCTTTCTAAAACAATGAACATAAACTAGAGAAAAAGGAAAGTCAAAGAAATAATAACAAATTTATTTCTATTAAATTACTGTAAGATATATTTTTCCTTTAGACTCTGAGACAAGAGTATTCAATACTTGATTTTTAAGGTCCCCTATTTTGACTGTTACTTATGCTTAGAACACAGCATCAAAAACACAAGCCTGAACTACACATTATTTGAAAAATGATGTTTTGAACTGTAGGTAAAAGCAGATTTTTTCCCATAATAGGCTTTATTGCTTGATGTTCATTTAAAGAGAATAGTCTTTAAATTGTTGAACAAAGGGACATATTATTTCTGAAGACATTCATCAATTGAATGAGTAAATGTATTATTCAATAGACAAGTATGTAAAGTATGTTTATTGAGGTTTCTATGTGAATAAATATTTTATTTTTCAGAGATAATTTTAAAATATTTATTCATATAGTCAAACAGCTGTGTTAAAAATAATAAAACTAAAATGTTCCCCAGGGTAAAGCTACATATTATTTGGAGCCAGCACTGCAGAAGACTAGAAATTCCAGTTAATGCCAGTGGCAGAACTAGGTTACATGCATGAAACCAGAACAAAGTAGAATAGATTACTAGATTATAATGTTTTGCTCTATAGCTTGATTATCTTACCAGTTTTCAGTTCTGATCTTAATAAGATCTGTGATGTCTTCAGCTATGCATGAAACAGTGACATTTCTGTGCAAGTTATCACCATTCTACTTGGAAAGGCCGAAAGTCTATCAGGGTACTGTTACTTTAACAAATATATGGAGAGACTGTAAACCAGAAAAGAAATGGACAGCATGCTTTTCATCGCTGAAAGACTTTCTAAAACAGACTATCTCTTGCTAAAGATAGTAATCCAATGTTACTTGTCATCACAAAGTACCTGTTTAGTCACTTTATACAATAAAATAAAGACTTATATCAAAGCCCAATGAGAAGGAATGAGTGAATCCCTGTTTACTATTGAACCTATTTCTAACCAATTTCAGCATTAGATTACCAACTGGTAGATGCAAGTGCCTAAAGCTGCCAAAAGAGTGGGAATTTTAAGATGTAAAGTCTGGTCGAAAGCTGTGGGCTGTTGGCTGTGTACCCATGACAATCTTGGTCTCCTTATGTCTATTAGCTATATGCCCAATAGGCTTATTTTTCCAGATACTGTATCATCTGATACACACTATCCTCACCACTGGTTTAAAACCAATAGCAACAATGATGCCTAAACACAAGTCTGCACAGCACTGAAACAAGTAAGGCTGGTCCTGTTGAGTTGTGCATTTACTACACTAGCAGAAAGCCATCCCACACATAATTCTTCAAAGCAATTACACAACTGTTGTCATTGCACTGATGACATTTTAAATAATGAGCTCTCATGAAAATGCTCAATACTGTCAGAATTAGCCATTTATTATACATAATTGATAAAATGTGATTACAAAAAATAATTTTATCCTATTTCCAATAATTAGAAGGAATGAATGTCATTACAGAAAAGATGGTAAGTTTCAAAAGAAAGCAAACTAAAGATATTTAGAGGAAGTAGAACAATACAAATTTCAGAAAACAACATATACTTCATAATACCCACTTAAACTGAATAAAAATAATTACTGTGAGATCATCCCCAGTATTAGACAACCAAGGGAAACATACTGTGACAGGATTTGGGGCAATTGAAATATGAAATTGTTAGCAATT
Source organism: Sigmodon hispidus (assembly GCA_004025045.1). Lineage (NCBI taxonomy): Eukaryota > Metazoa > Chordata > Mammalia > Rodentia > Cricetidae > Sigmodon > Sigmodon hispidus. Next base: position 29,420 of record PVIH01012239.1, read on the forward strand.
AAACAAGATATTTTATATTAATTTCCATAAGTAGCTAGAGGAAAGGGGAGTAAAACATATTTCTGTAACAAGCCATATAATCACATTCAAGACCAAAATACTGCATAAAATTTAGTACTAGGAGTTGAGGACAGAAAAATTATTGTTTTCTACTTGAATCATTCTAATTCTGTTTAAAAATCACTTTATATCTTGATTTAGTTAGCCTTATACCCATTAGAAAAAAATACAAATATGTTTCTTCAATATATTTTGCTCATTCGTTCAAGGTATTTCAGGACCATGGTTCATTACTAGGGAAAGTATATTTAATTTAGTTTTATAGTTTTCAATACATGAATGAAAAAAAATCAAGTGCATATTTTCAGAGCCATAGAAAAGACTCTTTGAAGGCATTTCAAGTATATAACAGATTGGGTGAAAGAACTTAAATGGCAATTTGAGATATAGTCAATGAACCTTACACTTGGAAATAACAACTGACAATTGTAATCTAGAGACAGAATGTTTAGGACAATGTAATGAAACTTTCTCACAGAATAATGTGTTGAAGACATTTCCATGTAGTAGCACTATTTCATAACTTTAACAGGTAGAATTATAATGATAAAAATGGAATCACTGAGGATGTACCTTTGAAGCATATATATATGAGACTTATTTCGTCATTTTAGCATTATATGAATACTGTCACTAACATCTACCATCTAATCTCTTCAACATGAAAGTCTTGCTCACCACAAGTTAAAAAAAAAATTGGTAATTCAGATTTTCTACAGCAATCAATGAAAGCAAATGTGTTGTTATATTGCATATTTGTTAATAATTGTGCTAAACTTATTAATGTATATACAGATATATGTACATGTATATACATATTTTATATCCTTTTCTTTTATAAATTTAATAATTCTGCATAGGTGAAGAACTCCTATAACCATATTTAATCCTGTAAATCATCCTTAAATGTAAGCTCTGGTTGTATGACTTCAAATGGATTAGTGACTTCTGTTTTCTATCTCTTTTTTCTTTCTAGATAATAAAGAAAATTTCTTTACCATATACCTAGAAATTCCCTTCCAATATGAGCATCAGAAGCTCAAAGAAGAAGTAAATAATCTTGGATAGGAAAGTCACAAACTATAAGCCTAAACAAACCCTGCCACATTGCCAGTTAATTTTTCAGCAATTTTGTTCATGAGATAGAAATATGAATATCATATATGGTCAAGAAATATTTCTGTTAGAGGAAGCTAGGTAGAAGGTAGATCAAAAGCATGGCATTTTTATTCATAAATATCTTGTTCATATTTATTTAGAATCAAATTAACTAATGTCCTAATGTAGTTATGTGGACCTAAATATATTGGGTTATATTGGTATCAAGTTAGAAATATATCTCTTTCAAGTGCTTCAGAAATATCACCCTTAATTGCAGTGAGATTATGCTGATAATGTAAATATTTTTCCTACCTATGGGTATAAAAAAAAGCTGATTGGCCAAAAGGCAGACAGGAATTGTGGGCGGGGTTACCAGGCTAAGCAAACTCATACTCAGGGTATAAGAAGAACAGCGACTGATGCTAGAGAGCCGTCAGAGAGCGCCACCACAGATATGATGAAGCGATGACAGCAGACACTGAGGAAAGAAGCTGATATGCTGCTATGAGAAAAGATACCAAACCACATGGCTGAACAAGATGTGTGAAGTTCAGATGAAGGAGTTAGCAAGTTATATGCCTGGGCCCTAGGTCAATGAGTGTTAAAATAATATAAGCCTGTCTGTGATTATTTGAGGCTAAGTGGGGCTGAGAGTGGGACAAAACCTCTGTTCCAGACCCAAAAAGTCCGGGCCAGAACCTATTACTATACTTTTTTTTCTGTATACTTTGTTATTATTATTATTATTATTATTATTATTATTATTATTAACAAAGAAGTCACACTTTCTATCCCTGTATATCATTATTCAAGGTCCCTTCCCCCTCCTGCCACATCAGGTCATTTTTTCTTCTCCACAATTCCCCATCCCCTCCCTGGGCAGGCAGCAGACAGTCCCATGGTCCCACTGACCCAAAACTGCTTAGTTCAGTCTCCACTCTGGCAGATCCAGTTTTGTCTCACCTCCCTCAAGAGTGAGTCAGGTGTTCCTTTTGCAGAGGAGGGTAGCTGCCTCTTTTATGAAAATGGATTAAAATAAAATTGTTTAGAATAAAATTATGTAGCATTTTAATTTATAAATTTGTGATATAAATATCAATTGTTACATTTCTGTGCCCCATATGATTCTATTCTAATACAAGCAGAAAATACTTATAGAGAAAAATCAGGTACTAATAGAAAAGAACAATCATTTTTCCTTTTTTTTTCTGCCACAAGGCTTGTCAATTTTGGTACTGTGTGCAGCATAGAAATAAGTGTAACTGGGTTCTGTCTACTAGAATAGCTCTCCTTCAGCAAATGCAATAGACATAGACACTCTTTTATGTCAAGATGCTGCATTTAATTGCTGCGCAGCAGGCAGACTGTCTTTTCTCGTAACATATTTTGCATTCTTATGAAGCTGTCTCATGATGCAGGGTAGCCATGTCTCTGCTGTTATACAGTTTACTCTTATGTTGTATTTTGGAAAGAATCACCTAGAGTAATTAGAACTGGTGTGAAGAAAGATAATGTACACATCATCCAAAGACATAGTGGGTATGGAATAAATATATTTCTTGTTGTATAATTATTATACTTAGGTATGACAAAAATATAGAACAAGTATTTTGCTATTTCTTAGTACCTGCTGCCATCGAAATGCTGTTCTATTCCTAAGGAAGTTGTAAAAAGAGCAAAAGAGAAACTTCACTATATTTTGATGCAAATATAATTCTTACAAACATGAAGGAATTGAAAGAGCCTTGCATATTTATCATTAGGATAAGTTTTTCCTCTTCATTGGTTTTTGCCAAAAGCAACAATGTCATATTTTGTTACCTTATAGATTTTTGTCCCCTAAGAATCTCATAAAGAGCAAGTTATTTTGTTTCTTTTTTACTTACTCCCCAAATAAAAAAAAAATATATGACTTGATACTTTGGGAAACAGCATAAAGTATCATATGGCAATTATAAAGATATTATATTCTTTTCTTTGTAATAAAATTCTGATAGAGTCCTGTTGCTGATGTCATATGCTGTCCCTGCTTTGGGCCTGAAGATTGGCAGCTCCCTCTACTGTTTCTCTGGGTATGGTGCCTGGAACCTAGAGTCACCTTTTGTACAATAAAGTAAAAGTACAATAAAGTAAAGACTGTGGCACTGTACTTTCACAGCTTGTCAATTAATAGCCTTCAAGCTGGCAACCTTTCAAACACAAGCTGACTTTCAGTATTTGGATAGCACCTTTAGGACTCCTGCTTTGAAGAGCCAGTTACTGCAAAAGAAAGCTTGATACTGCTATTAAAGCAGAGCCTGTGAATCACAACCTTTCTCTGGAGCTTTCTATTTCTGTATACTTATATATCTGTCTGGTCTGTTTACAACAGATGTAGGCTCTGAAAAGCAGTCCTGCTTAGCAATAAAAATATCTGGCTTCATAACATGCTTTTTTACTTTTTATTTTTTGGCAGAAATATTTATTTTTCACATGGTTCAGATTAGTGAGTAACTTATTCTTCTCGACCTCATTCATGTGCTTTGTTCAAACAAATTTTTTATGTCTTTATCTTATCAGATTTATTTCCTATAATACAGTCTACCTTTTCAATTATGCTTTTTTATGACAATAAATGAAACAAAGTAAAACAGGTGCTACTGTTCCTACAGATAGGAATTTCCAGAAACATGTCTTCATTTCTATTGACTTTTAATTTATATTAAGAAGGTCTTCAAAATCACCAGGAATAAAAGTATTCATTATGCTATAGTGTCTTTACTATTTAAGTTTAAGTGACAAGGATATAATAACCTACTTTATCTTATAAAACATGTAAAAATGTAAATAGTTTCTACTTTCTATAAAATGAATTTCAGAAAGAGTAAGATGAGGCTATTAAGTGATTCTAAAACATATAAGATAATAGAAAATAATGCTTGACCAAGCTACCTTGTCTGTTTTTGGAAGCATTACTATTTGCTTAAAGTAATAATGTCATTTTTACATTGATTTTTTTATTTTCCATTTTCTTTCGGGGGGTGATTTTCATTTTTTTTTCAGGTAGCTTTACCAGTGTAGGACAAGCTAGTTTTAAAGTCTCAGTCCTCCCTTGTATATCACCTAGGACAAATCTTTCTCAATTGATATAGATGCCATGCACTGACAAATATATAGAGGATGTTTCTTCCTCCCCTTATTAAGGTATCTTTAAAAAGTACCAGGATAAAATGATATAACACTACACTATATTCAAATAGCTTACAGTTTGTAGGGATGATGTGGTGGTTTGAAAGGAAATAATCTCCAAAGATAGTAGCATTATTAGAAGGTACAAAATTATTGCATGGGATATGGTCTTATTGGATGAAGCATGCCATGTATCAGTGGGATTTTGAAGTCTCACATATGCTTAAGCTATGTCCTATGTCTCAGTTCACTTCCTTATATTTGTAAGATGTAGAAATCTCAGCTCTTTCTCCAGCACCCTGTATGCCTATATGATACCATGTCCCACCAGAATGATAATGAATAAAACCTTTGAAACTGTAAGCTACTCAATTAAATGTTTTATAAGAATTATCATGGTCATAATGTCTCTCCACTGCAATGGAATCTTTACTAGGAGAGATGGTAATATATAGATAATCAAGTTAATATGACTCGGGCAATATCAGAATCAACTTAAGGGGTAGAGAAATGACTCAGTCATTAAAGTCTAGGCTCACACCCAAAAATATAAAAACATACTCAAATATTAAAAATATAGCATTTAGGTAAATAAAGGAAATTATATTACTGGACAAACACACTCTAAGTAAATACACACTCTAAGCTGCAAACCACAACCACTGAACAGCTTGTGATCAGGGACACACTTGACTGACTCCTTGGATCCCACTCCCCCTAAAGGAACATCTGACTCACTCTTGAGAGAGGGGGGAGAAAACTGGATCTTCCAGGAGTGGAGACTGAACTAAGCAATATTGGGTCAGTGGGACCATGGGACTGTCTGCTGCCTGCCCAGAGAGGGGATGAGGAGTTGTGGAGAAGAAAAAAATGATCTGATGTGGTGGGAGGGGGAAGGGACCTTGAATAAGGATATACCAGGTTAGAAAGTGTGACTTCTTTGTTCATAATAATAATAATAATAATAATAATAATAATAAATAAATAAAAAGAGGTTAGGGTTAGGCTACCCTAGTCTATACACTGAGTTAAAGGCAAGCCAGAACGACATAATAAGACTTTGTCTCAGAAGAAAAGAAAAAAGAAAAACAGATGAATTATTCATAACTTATGCTGCCTGAATTTATAGCGATGAAATAAAGAATAATAAATTGATATTTTAACTCCCATTATTTAGTCTATAGACTGTTCTTCCTTTATTGAAAACATTCAATATAAAGTATTTCTTTGCATAATCATAATAAACTTGAACTATGTAAAATTTTATTTTAAAATTTAAGTTTTAAGAGCCATTTCATTCAGTACATGGTGAAACTGTATAAAAATTATTTGTATAAACAATTACTGAAGTGCTTATTTGTATGATAAGAACTATTTTTGAAATTTTACCTGGTTGATAATACTTCCCTTCATTCTATTCATTCTCTATGTGCTAACTCAGCTCCACCCTAATTTGGAGTGTCACTCCCAGTGCACCTCTTGCTCTCATAGTATTCACTGAAACACAAACAGGGATACTGAGGTACACTGAGGGATATGGAACACTTTCTTATAATACATCTAGCTTCTAGCTTGAAATGATAAGATAATAAATCTACATTTCAACCATGAATTCACACTACTAAAAATAGGCATGAAGGCTATGAACCTGTACCTCTGACATAAACTGTGACTCTGTGATAGAAAGCATCGCCATCAGGAACTGCTAAAACAGTTTGTACCCAAGCAAACACAAAATTTAGTTCACACAAAATTTTAGTCTCAGATAGTGTTGATTTAAATAATGCTTTAAAAAATTCTCACATCTGTTGTTTTTTGAAGAATAGCTATTTACAGGACTTTTTGTATATATCTTTGCAAAAATTCAATGCCAGCTTTATTCTTGGGGCCATATGATTGAAAAATCATTTTCCCACTCTTTACTATGAGCCTCTGTTTGTCTTTGGAGGTGAGATGTGTTTCTTGTATACAGCAGAGGCTTGACTTTTGATTTTGTATCCATCCATGTTAGGGTGTATCTTTCTATAGGTGAGTTAAATCCATTGATATTAAGGGATATTAATGACCATGATTGTTACTTCCTGTTATTTTTGGTGATTTGTGTATTTCCTTTCTTAGGGTTTTTCTTCTGCAGTGTTAGCAATTGTTTAGGGTATCATCGGTGTATCTGGGTTTGTTAGGTTGGAGTTTTCTTTCAAGTGCTTTCTATAGTGCTGGATTTATGGATAGGTATTGTTTGAACTTGTATTTGTTGTGGAATATCTTACTTACTCCACCTATGGTGATTAATTTGCTGGGTTCAGTAGTCTGGGTTGGCAGCCATGTTCTTTTAGTATCTGTATAACTACCAGGATCTTTCCACTTTCACTGTTTCCATTGAATAGTCTCCCGTTACAGTAAAATATCTCATTATGAAAGTGGTGCTTACTCATTTGCTGGAAGATAAAAAATAATTTTTTTTATTAGATTTTTGGCTTGCACTTTTGGGCCTAGCCCACAGGATCAGACTCACTTACATCCCCACTACTGCTTAGCACCAAATAATTACTTAGGGGCTTATATTAATTTTATGCTGATTACTGATTGATCTGGGGGCCCAGGCATATAACTAATCACCCACACTTTCTGTCTTGGCCTTCAGCCAATCAGAATTTTTATTAAACCAGTAGGCAGGACAATTATTTACAATGTAGCAGCATAACCCCACTACAAAATTGCATATTTATTACTAAACATTTTAAAGAAATTTGAAAGAAAGTAAACATTTGTAGAGGTTCAGGTATTCCTGGTTATTGATATGGAGATGAATGGTATATTTTTATCAATAGTTTACATCAAAGTAATTCTTATTTACAGATATTTTATCAGTAATTATTAGAATTCACTAATGAGAAAGGATCACATTTTGCAATTGCACAGACAATATTAATTTCATAAGAATCTCTTCGCAGAAAAACATTATCATGTGATCTAAAATCTTCCATATATTTAGTAATTATACTTTTTATACATTCCTTTTAATATGTGGCTCCAATTCTGTTTTGCAGATGGTATAATACAGAAGAACATAGGTTTAATATTTCCTGACCTGTGCTACCTTATTGTATAAGCAACTTCTGATCCAATTAAAAAGACATATTTATTCTAAGAAAATTGATCATAAACAGTGTCAAAGCTGTCTATGTCTTCCTACATGCTTGTCTTTCAACTTTAATTGATAATGCAGAATAAGTTGATTGCACATTAATATAAACCACATTGACTTTTCATTTGTGAATCGTAGTGTTTCAGATCCTGAACTGTCTAACTTCTTGTGTGAAAGTGTGATTACTTGCATTATAAATTTCATATCGCTTGACATAAATGTCTGCAGAGATTCAAAATCACATTCTCCCAAATAAAAATGATATCTTTATATTATTCTGAGAAGACAAACCTGTCAGACACTAAATATATGATTTTAGCAGGAAAACAATGATGATTATAGACTAACTTAAATCAAACATTCAACTGTATTTTGTCTCATACATTTAAAAAAAATGTAATAGAGCTTTTAAGAATGAACAAAGCCTTTTAAATAAAATGATAGTAAGCCAAAATAAGTGAGTCTCATTTATAAGTAAGAGATAAAAATCAACTGAAGTTTGTAATGCATCTGAATGCATAAAATATTTAATTGAAAATACAGGTCTAAAATATTGCTATGAAAATTTAAAAATTAGTTGAATGAATTATTTCTGGTAACCTAAATGGAACTAAACTAAATTGCTTTCATCTTAAAATAATAATTTTTTGTAATGTGACCTTTTGCTCCCTTGGCAATTATCTATAGTTTTAGAAGTTTGATTTTTATTCTCTCTCTCTCCATATAAATGTTTATACAAACACAGTATTTATCTGGAATTGATAAATTTGCCAAACATTATATTTATTTGTTACAATGATTAACATTTTGTAAAATGATTAAACAAAACTAATTAACAGTTGGTAAAAAAATCAAGTATTTTTCCTGAGAGAAATAATTAAAATATACTCACTTGGTGATACAGAAATGAATAGGATTTAAACATTATGCTCCCATTTTTGCACATCCCAACCAACGATGACTATAATTATACTGTTGCTTCTATGAGTTCAATCGTTTTGGAGATAAGATATAAGTGAAAACATGTATTATTTGCTTGTATTTCATTCATTTATTTTATAATAATTTTACTGAGTTCCATTTATGTGATATAAAATATTTCCCATAAATATAATTAAAATTCTATTATATTTGTATAATATACCTTCTTTTATCTGTTTATCTGACCTCTCAGTATTAAATATTGAGTTAATGGCCTCCTCCAAGAGAAAAGACTATTCCTATCTCTACTGCAAATTCCATAATGTCTGTAGTTTTCATCTGTGGTGGTTTCCTTTGAGATGCTCCCTGTCACATTGACATGTTCTATTGCTGTTGCTCTTGTTCAGGACTTGTTTAGGCAGTCATATTGTTAAAGCTGTCTGAGTGAAGCTTCCCTGTCACTTGTAGTAATAGAATCTCACAGTGAACATCATTACATTCTGCTCTTTACAGTCTCTCTGCTCCCTTTTCTGCAGAAGCTGAAAGGGCATACTATTACAGTGTATATATATATATATGTATATATATATATATGCATATATATATTAATATTTTGGAGAATATTTATTTCTTTTTCATCTAAGCTAAATCAAATAGAAATTCCTTTTAATAGTACAGACATTGTGTAGTATAGAGTGGTGGGTCTACATGACAGTCAAGAAGACACATAGTTACTGGTCCCTGTAGCCTATCATCAGATGATGATGAAGCTCAGAGCTTCTCGTCAGTGTAAAGAAACAATATGGCGCATGTTTTTATAGGATCAGCCAAAGAGACAAGAGCATCACAAGACAAAGATGCTCTAGTATTGCAGTCCAGCTCAGAGCCAAGGTGTCTATATATTTTAACCCATTCTGATTCTCTGTAAATTGAACTTCTTATTGTAAGAAAAAAAAGGCTTCTTGACGAGAGCTAAAAGTTACCATTCTCTGGGAGTATAACTCATTTAGAATGTGGATAAGAATTATATTTGTGTAGTTAAACAGGCAATAGTAGTTTCTTCAAAAAGATCCATAAACTCACTTGTCCAGGTAGCTGGCTAGTTTTCTTTTTTTAATATTTATTTTTATTTATTTTTTGTTATGAATAAAGTCATATTTTTTTATCCATGTATATCCTTGTTCAAGCTCCCTTCGCCCTCCTGCCCCTTCCAGTCACTCTCTCTTCTCCACATCACTTTATCTCCTCCCCAGCAAGGGCAGGATGTACTAAGGTCCCAATGTAGCTTAGTTCAGCATCTACTCCAGGCAGATCAACTTTTCTCACCCCAACATCAAGACTGGGTCAGGTATTCCTCTGGAGGGAGTGGGCTCCAAGGTGCTGGTCCAAGGTCTTTCACATCCCAAGCTGTTCAGTGTTTGTGGTTTGCAGCTTGAATATGCTTTACTTTCTGCTTTTTTGTTTAGAGTCCATCAATGGCTACTTTTCTAAAACCATACATGATTTCCCTCTTGCTGAGTGGGCCTTAAATCTGAAGTACCTCCAGGTATAAAGAATCATTTATTAGATACTGATTTAATGATTTACTTAGTGACTTACTTGATGCACTGCTTGATATCCTATTTACCAAGCATGACTTCATTTGGTATCTGAAACAGAAGGACCTAGAAAAATAGCTGAAACAATGTATAGTTGTACTAGAAATCTTAATGACTGCCATATATGCCTTTATAATCTCTTACTTACTTGTCTGCCTACCATGTTCTTTTTTAGTATAAAGTGAGCATACAATTGATTGCCGAATCAAAGCCTTTCAGGAGTTTTCTTGGCTTTAGTCCTGGGTTGACATCTCTGTTTCACACTCATTGGTTTCAGAGGGTTTTTTTCAGAAAGATTCCCACAGCACATATGGTTAATTAGACCTTAGTTATGGCCTAAGTATGAATTCCACTCTTGTATGTCTCAATAATATCTTAAAAAATTATTATTAAAATATGCTTTTGCTCTGATGCTACAAATTTAAGTTACAGATCATGTGATAGTCCTAGAATTCTTAAATTTGCAGGAGTTTTGTGCCTTGACCGACTACTTATTATTTAAATGATTTTATTTCTTTGTTTCACTTATTTGTCAGAGTTAAAGAACATTTTGTTATCTCTGGTAGAATAAGAACAACACTGAAAAACTTCTTTAGCTCTTGTTGACTTGGAAAGCTTACATTTCTTGCATATTTATAAAAGACAGCTATTGAGGTTGAAATCTTTTGGTTGTCCTCAGTAACCTAAATGCATCATTTCAGTCTCCTGACTGCCTAGGTTCAAAGCAGAATACTGCTGATTGGTGTCTTTGAACATATTTAGGAAACGTTTCTTATTTTTCTTTTTTAATGGTTTATTTATTTAATAGTTGATGATTTGGTTATCATGTATACAAAGAAATTCTTCTTTGGGTTCATTAGATTTGATACTTTTCTATTTTCCAGAACTGCCTGTTAGAGGACTACTTTTATAACATACAATTTAAAAAGATTTAATCAATACTTTTGTAAGTATGTTCCTGGTTCCATTTAAACAAGTTTTCTGTATCTTAAACTCATACCATATATTCATTATTTTTTATGTCTTTTGGATTCTTTGTTAAGGCTCACAGATTCATTCTCTTTGGTTTTCTTAATTGTTTCAATTTTTCTATTGTTTCTTTGACTTACTGATTTTTATGTCTTATATTAAATTGCATTGATTCTTCTTTTAGGTTTATTGTTCATAGTGCTAAAGTTAAAGCTTTTTATTGTTTGATAGTTGTTATTGTATCCTTTTATACCTTACATTCATATATTTTAGATGAATTTATTTTGGCTTTTTTTGAGACACCTCTTCTTTATTCAGAATGCACTGGGCTCAATTCTGCTATGGACTATAAGCTGTTCTTTAACTCATGACTACATTCTTCAGCTTTCCAATTGCTGTAATGACTGGCAGACATTGCCTTACTCATTAAGGAGTAATATTATAGATTATTCTCATTGTATTTCTTATGTTTTATAAATTTTAGGTTTCATCTAGAAATACATAAAGTTTATGTGTTGCATAAAATTTCTGATCCTTCTGGCTCAAGGACGGAACCCACCCACAGGGCCTCTCTTCCTTAGTCCCAAATGCTTAGTCTCAGATGCTTATATTATTTACATGCTGTTGGCATATGGCTCAGGCTCGTTGCTAGCTACTGGTTGCATTTGAACTAAACCTATTTCTAGTAATCTGTCTTGCCACGTAGCCTGCAGCTTACCTGTTCTCCAGTATACTTGTTTTATTGGTGCCTATATCATGTCTTTGTCTGACTTTGACCTTCTTCCCCTTTATCTACGCTCAGATTTTCTGCCTGCTTCATTGATGCCTTGCCATAGGCTCAAATGTCTATTTATTAACTAATAATATTCACACCATACAGAAAGACTCCCCACATCATTTTCTACTTCAAAGTATTATTCTTCATTATTTTATAATTTCATAATCTCTCTTCTCCTTAGATAATTGTGAGATCTTTGCTGTTTTACCGGATGCTGCCTAGTTGTGCCCTGGTATTCATTTTTATTTGGTTGCTTCTAACACAAGCTGAATCAGTTCTCCAACATTTACTTGTAATCTTAATGAGAAATAGTCTTCAGTATAAATGAAAATTGCCAATGGAATCTATTTCTAAACTTCCACATGCCAACTCCCATGTCACTAAGATTGTTGCTACAATAATTTAGATAAGGCCTATGGAAAAGAAAATAGCCAGCTTTTCCAGAATAAAGAAAAACACATGCTCAAGCAGTAAGAGTTAACACTGGTGAATAGATCATTCATTAAGTATATTCTCAGGAGATGAGATTGTATAATAACAAATAAAAAGATTATACTATCATTTTATAGCGCTTAAACACCGTCCTGAAAATTAATAGAATGAGAAGCACTTGAGACTTATTCTGTCAGGTAACTTCAGGATTGGCAGAGAGAGAACACTAATAAATCCGTGTTCTTTATCAGAAAGCTTCCAGTCGCCTACTACCTTCATAAAAGTAAAGCCTACTTACCCGCATGCCCTTCTGAGCAGCTCAGGATGTCATAACTCATAGGCTAATAAAGGGAACACAGATCTTATGCTTATTATTAGTCACTTGATTCCACAAATTCAGAACTTAATTATATGAGCTTTTTATTATGAGAAAAGTAGTTAATCCCTCTTTAGAAAGAACTAAGGCATTAAATCATTTATCAAGTGAGCATTGAATTGTTGTGGCTAAAATTTGGCTAAATGACTTCATGTTTTTATGGTGAAAATTTCCATGCTTCAAATGATGATCAAAGAGACCCAGGCACAAGAAATTAGATACCTATAGGACCATACAAGTTTATTTAGATAAAAAGAGTACAAGAAAATAGACAGATCCTAAACACACAAGATGTAAAGATTAATAATAATTAGTAAGACTGTCATAGCTGTAGCCCATTTTAATCATGGGAATACAGAGATCCAATTTTAAACCTGTTCACCTAAAAGAAAAGTAATTTCTGATATGGTTTGGGCTTGATTTTAGAAACAGTGATACAGTAGTGAGATCTTCTTAATCAAGCTGTCAGGTGCACAAAGTACTAAACTTTAATGACAGCGTAAGTGTTCCTCTGAGTGAATGCTTTGTTTTTGTTGTTGTTTGTTTATTTATTTTATTTTAAGGATATGTTAGTTACAACATTTTCCCCTCCAGTTTCTTTTTCCAGATGCCTAAATATACTCTTTCCTAATCTTTTTCAAATTTATTGCATGACTATCTGATATAAATATCATCTACATAAATTTATAGTAGGTTTAGAAAGGTCCCATTTGACTTCTGTGACAGGAATGAATGGGAAGGGGAGGTCAGGTGAGGTATGAGGAAGGACAGGGAGACTTGAAACTGAAGTTGGGTTGTAATGTATGAGAGCAGAATAATAAAAATGTAAATAAAAATAAATAGCTAAGGAATTCTTCTGAGATCTGAATGAGATCCTGTGTACTCTGCTAATAGTATTGCTCTACAGAGAGGTGATTCTACAGACAATGGCTTGTGATAAATAACCTTGGTGTCTCTTTGCATAGTTGACCTTTCTAGAAGCCTGAGATGTCTAACAGAAATGAGGATGCTATGTAATACCAAATACTCAGTTACATGCACATTTTCTGTTAAAGAATGTGGGGACCATTAACAATCTGAAGAGACCCAGGGAGGTAAAAAAATCACAGAATAGTTGTAAATTTAGTGGTCAGCATGATGTGTTATGGGATAACATGCAGGAAATTAAAAGCTCAAACTAGGGTAGGCAAAAGATCCAGAGATATCACTTAGGCTTTAGAATAGAGAAAAATATTTTTTTTATTTATTTAGGAAAGCCATTAATTTTTAATTGAATTATCATTCAGTTGATTGAGATTTTTATACTTCAAATGTCAGTAGCTAATACTTCAGCATTAATGGAGAGGTCTAAAGAGAACAAATTTCATGTTTTTGGTTGTGAGCCTAGCCTTTAATGGCTGAGCCATCTCTCCAGCCCAAAATGTGTAGCCCAGGCTGGCCTCGAACTCATGATCCTCGTGCCTCTGCCTCCTTCAGCAAATTCTACTGGCGTGCAAAACCAGTGTCCTTCTTTCCTTTATGCTGGGGACCAGCTACTTCTTGTCGAAAAAGGCAAGTTTATAAAACCCAGGAAGGTGGTGCTGGTCCTGGATGGACACTACTCTGGACGCAAAGTCGTCATTGTCAAGCACATAGATGATGGCACCTCCAACCACCCTAACAGCCATGACCTGGTGGCTGGAATTGACTGCTATTCAAGAAAAGTTACAGCTGCCATGGAAAAGAAGAAAATTATCAAGAGATTCAAGATCAAGTCCTTTGTGAACGTAATATTACTACAATTACCTCATGCCCACATGGCCAGTCGGGAGGCCAAGGGCAAGTTTGAGGAAAGATACAAGACAGGGAAGAATAAATGATTTTTCCAGAAGCTTCGCCTTTACGTATATTTTTGTTTCCATCATTAATTTTTTTTCTAAAAAAGGATAGAGAGCAAATTATTTTTAAACCCTCAGGACAGGACATTATAGACATTATTTTGAAAAAATGTTAAATGTGTATGCATGCAGTTTCCTCCATGTCCTTATTACGCCATATATATATGCAGGTGTGGGCAGAGTTTAGAAAGAGATGTTCATCCTCTTGAATGGAACTTATATGTTGTTGTTTGCCACCGTATGTGTTGCTGAGAATCAAACTCTGGTTTTCTGAGAAAAAAAAAATAGCAATATAAACCACTGAGTCATCTCACTAAGAATTGATATGATATTTTGATAGAAAACTTTTTACAATTAAAGCACAAAGTTTAGTGATATGTCTGTATATCACTGAAGGAAATGGCATTGCAGTATTTCTAGAAAAGTACTGAAAGAAAATGTTACTATATTTCTAGAAAAAGCTACATATTACAAAAATAGTAATAGACTTGGTAAAGTGTTACATAGAGTTCAATTGATATATGAAAGCTCAAAAGATATAATGGCTGGTTGTTTGAATTTTAGGTGAAAATAAATAGAAACCTAACTGCCAAAGGAGACCAACAATTCTCCCAAAATATAAAAAGATTTAACTGATACCCTGTACCATTGATGATGGTGGTGAACTTGAAGGCCAACAGAAGCTGAGGAATTCTTCGCAAGATCCAGGGCATTTATCAAGGTGTTATTCATCATGAAACAGTATGCTTTCTTGTGTCCTCTCTTGTCACATTGAGGACAAAAAGGGAGTAAAAATTATGACCAATTTTGGGGCAATTTATCTTTGAGTGGACTCTTCCCTTACAGTTGTAACATATGTTGCCAGTTGGTTTTCTCTAGGAGATGAAACTGCTGGAGAAATTGGGTCACTTCATTAGTACTCAAGATGTTTTGTTCTTCTTTTGTTTTTTCCATTGTACTTTTAGACAAATGTAGTCTTTTGTACCCTTCCTCTAGATACTGGTAATAGAAAACAGAATAGTTTTATATTCAATAGACAATAAACAGACACTTTTGGTCACAATTACAAACTTTTTCTTGTGTCAGGAATGTATTGAAAAACTATTGATTATAATAAATGGATCAATCTCTAATTCATTCTACTAGATATATTGAGATCTCTCTAGAATCCTAACAGCTATGATTCTGAACAGATGATACTTCCTTTCAAGTATTATCCATGATTGTATTAGTGTCCCTGTTTGGCATATTGTAAAATCTGTCTTAGTTCTATAATTTAGCAGGGTTACTACGTGGATATTTTGAAATTCTCTGATATTCATGGGTACATATTTTACTCATTAGTCAGACATTGCTAGAATTTAAATTCATTGGTTGAACAAGGTTGCTGACAACATTATAAACTGAAATAGAACAAGGTGCACTGAGCATCAGATATCCTTAATATATTTTAATGGTTAGAATAGTATTGTGTCCCCTTGTGAAAGATGAGAATGGGTTTACCAATACATAGAATACTGAAAACCTCTTACATAAAGCAACAGTGTCATTTTGTTGTTGTTTTTCTCTTTCCATGATGAGGCTCTGGAATTTTTTTGCCATTTATTCTGATGGCAACTGGTATAATTTAAGGTTGGAATTTAAGCCAGGTCAAAATATTTAAACCAAGTAGGCATTTCTGCCTGATAATATGTTAAGTCAGAAGTTTCATGTTTAACTACCTGGATTTCTTTTGGCCCTGTTTATTCTAATTAATTTTAAAGAAGAATTTGTTACTGAAGTTTTATGTTTAGTTAACAGGTAACATATAGTACATGGTAGAAGCTTTTGTATTCAGTGATGAAGTGTTTAGAGTTTGATATTATTTGATTGCATATGTGCTTATTAAAAAATATTAGGCTATGTTCTCCAAAAGTTGTAGTTATCTAAAAGTAGTGAATTTTTGTTTATGTAGCTTGTAGAGTCTCTATCATTCCTATTTGAGAGCATCAAATGGTAACAGGTCTCTTGCATTATATAGCTCTAGCAAGAAAAGAACTTGTATATACCAAATATGACTTTCTTTCTTCTTTTATTTGGCCTCAAATATGCCTGAAAAGAAATTACCTTCTATGACAACTAATTAATGCAAAAAAAGTGTGCTCAAGTATATTTTGTTTAATAGGCGTTCTCTAAAATATGTTTGTTTTTATATTATAAAATACAAAATCATACATATAAAATAGTATTTAATAAAAAGTAAAATTTATCTTAGATTAGAAAAATATATAAATATGATATGATTTGTAGAACTACTATTAATATAAGAAACCAGAAACTTCTCAGAGCATTTCCCTTTTGGTCATGCAAATGTTTTCTCAAGCATCTACATTACTTTCCATTTCCAGCACAACAGAAAAATACATTATTGTAATTCTAACTTGATTTTTATAAGATATCAAGATGATCAAGAACTGTGTAGATAGTGCTACACTTCAATAATCTTAGACAATAAAAAACAATATGAGAGAAAAGTATAGGCTACAGTATGAAGTGAGGTTAATAAATGCTATCTCCAAGCATCACATGACTATTGCACACAAAGCCTGAAAATTGTTGTGGTTATCTGTATGGGAACTAAACAAAAGTACATCTATGAACTCCCAGTTATGATCATGAAGGAGCTCTGTGTCCCAGCCTCTCCCTCCAAAATTGTTGTGATCAAATGTATACAGAGAAAGAAGTCATTGTCTTCATGATAAAGCCACTAATAAATTACCCTTGTTCCATTGGAGAGTTCTATATCCATGCTTAGGTTAATGGCTGAATAAATTTAGTGGGACAAAAATAAAACAAAAAGCATGTTAATAAAAACACTTGTTTAGAGGAGAGGTACCACTTGGAGTGGGGCGAGGATAATAGAATACAGAGTGGTATTCCAGAATGTGTGTATATAATTTCCATACCTAATCAATGTTTTAAATGTTTGTAGCTTCAAGGAAAGAATTATGATAAAAATAGTTATTTGAAAATCTAGAAATAAGGGCTTTATTTTGAAACAGTAATCATGCATAAAATTATTTTTAACTAATATGCTGATGTAAATGGGAAATAAAACTGTTTATGTTGATACTTGTATTTTTTTATATGATAGCAACATAAGTAAATTTCTTAGAATAGCAATAGAATATCAAGGTAAAAATTATATTTTAATTTTGTTTAATTTTTAATAGTATCATTAGTATATACATATTAAATGTGGTTGGCATGATTATAAAATGTTGTGTTATGAACCACCATTACTGAATAGGATTTTTTTACTATAATTTTTCCCCAAAACAATATCAAAAGTGTCTTAATCCTGAACAAAAGCCAAAATTTGAGAGTTCATCACCCAGCTGTACATAGTATATTATCCCAATTTTCATATATCAGTAAGTAAATCAGTGAGAGGTTCTCTAAATATTTAATTACTATCCTCATGACACATTGGTAGATGCAAAGAATAAATCCAGAAAGTACCAAGTGGTTATGGCTTAACATGTGCCTTGAGAGTCATAGATTAGCAATTTGACTGATAGAACAGAAGCATGTTATTTTCCAAGGAGTGGAGTTAGGTAAAAGGAGAATTTTAATTATTTCAAATACATGTCTAAGAAATTCTTACTGATGGTTCTTGTTAAAATAGAAATTTTTATTTTTTTTGAAAATTCTCATAAAGAATTGTGAAATTTTATTAAAAATGTATTACAATAAGTATCTTGAAAACAAAAATTTTAGTCATACTATTTTTTTTTGCTTATTGTATAATAAATTTATAAGTGGTCTAATTTATCTGCCTTCTAGATATTTATTATTTTATGGTTTTTTTTCTTTTATATTTATATATTTTTTATTTGGTGATTTTACATTATGCACCACATCAACCTCAGTTATCAGTCCTTCAGATTTGTACCCAAACTTATGATCTCCCCATTTACAAAAACATCTATTCACACTGCTCATTTACTTCCTGGAGCATAATTAAACTCCCTGTGGCCAGACCTTAAAGAAAACAGGTGTTTCCACACAGACAGAGGCACTGTGTCATCTAGCTATGTTCTAGGCTTCAGCACTTGTATCTATCTATCTATCTATCTATCTATCTATCTATCTTTCTGTCTATCTATCATATATATATATATATATATGTCTACTAATGAGTGAATACATCCCCTGAATTCTCTTTCTGGGATTTTGATACCTCACTCAGGAGGATGTTCTCCAAATCCATCCATTTGCCTGCAAAATTTGGGATATCATTTTTTCTTACTGCTGAATTGTACTCCATTGTGAAGATGTACCACAGTTTGTTAATCTTTTCTTCAGTTGAGGGGTGTCTAGGTTGTTTCTGAGTTCTTGCTATTATGAATAATGCTGAAATGAACATAGTTGAGCTAATGCTTTTGGGGTACAAATGTGAGTCTTTATGGAATATGCCTAAAGGTGGTATTGCTGGATCCTTGGGGAGATTGATTCACAGTTTTCTGATAAAACACCATACTACATTCCAGAGTGGCTGAACAAGCTTACACTCCAATCAACAATGACAGAGTGTTCCCCTTGCTCCACAACATCACCAGCATAGGCTGTCATCTGTGTATTTTATCTTAGCAAATCTGACTGGTGTAAGGTGGTATCTCAAAATTGTTTTGTTTTGTTTTTCTTTGATGGCTTATGTAGTTGAGCACTTTTTCAAGTGCCTTTCAGCCATTTGTAACTTTTCTGCTGAGAATTCCCTTTTTTAGTTCTGAACTCCATTTTTCAAATTGGGTTATTAAGGGTTTTGGGCTCTAGTTTCTTGAGTTATCTATATATTTTAGAGATCAACCTTCTGTCACTTATAGGGTTGGTAAAAATCTTTTTCCAATCTGTAGACTTTCATTTTGTTTCATTGACTGTGTCTTTGGCTTTATAGAAGCTCCTCAGTTTCATATTTTCTATATTTAAATG
This sequence comes from Sigmodon hispidus, assembly GCA_004025045.1. Classification (NCBI taxonomy): domain Eukaryota; kingdom Metazoa; phylum Chordata; class Mammalia; order Rodentia; family Cricetidae; genus Sigmodon; species Sigmodon hispidus. Next base: position 48,816 of record PVIH01012239.1, read on the forward strand.
AATTGTTATCATAATGTAATTTTAGATTATTCAGTATAGATGATTAATATTAAAATGTGCTCCATCTGAATATTAAAGTTTGATATTTCTCCAAATTTTTTAAATGATTTTAGGCAGATTGTTAATTTTTGAATGAAGAATATTCACCACAATATATCTACCTAACAATAAAGAAATCACCACAAAAATTTCATAATTATTAAAGATTACTCTGTCTAAATGGATTTTTCACACACACAAAAAAATATGTTTTACATTCTATCAGCTTGCAAGTAGCTCAAATTTGAGCATGCAATGAATGTTGTTCCCTAGTGAGGCGATAACTTAATACTGCTTGATCATAGTGGCTGAGTATATATGTCATGAAAGAATCCACTGTTTAAGACATATGATATATTCAAGAGAAACATATTCCTAAATTAATGAAAGAATACTGGAAAAAATATTAATGGTCAATTAAGAAGCAAAGAAATTGATTTTTTGTGTTTTGCACTGGAATGTGAACAGTAATAAACTTTGTTTGATACTTATATATTATTTATTAGAGGAGCCAATGCTAAGTGTAGTGAATAGGGCATTAAAAAGATTATTTCTACAAGGATTGTGTAAGGAGCAATTGGTGGCAAAATAATTTAGGAATAAAAAAAGCAAAGTTTTACTAAAATATGACATAAAATATGCTAAGCATACATGAATATAATTGCCATTCATCATATTAAAATTATATTAGGCCAGAAATATATTTATTTAGGTGCTACTATTTTCTTTATAAAATTTTACAGTACAACTCTGAAAGTAAATTTTTTACTCTTAACATGTTTTAAAACAGTAGTTTTAAGTAGTGCTACTGAGAATCACATATATTTCTGTGGGCTTTTTTCCTTGCCAATCCCATGGGTATATGTTATAATAGAAGCTTAATATCTTGACTATCTATACATTACAGATGTTTTATATTTTTACAAAGAGCAAAGTTTTATTTTATTTTGGTTCACTCAAGGGAAAAACTAGTTTTCATAAAAACAAGAGGAAATGTTTCCAATCACTATATTAGCCACTGGTTGTTTTTTTTATTTTTTTTAAATAGAATTTATTACCTTGATAAATTTATTACCTAAAATCACAATGTTAAGTAACGTTGATGTGTTAACACTATACCATAAAATTCATTTTGATAAAAATTAATTTTATTTTTATCACCACTAATTCCAATGTTTAATGAACTTTTCATTTCGTTAAAAGGAATAGGTTCACCATGTCTACAAAAGTGCTGCAAGTATATTTTTTAAAGTTTAATTAAAATTTTTTTAGAGTCCAATGCAAGTGCAAAGAAAAATTTTATTTTTCACAATCCATTTATCTGCCTAACTGAGGATCTTCCACCTAACCTTCCCTTTGATCTGTAGTATGATAGCATGCTAAAACATACACATAAGAAGAAAATTAATGTAAGTCCATAAATGTCTTCCAAGTGATAAATATGCTCAGTTTAAACCATATGCTTATATGTGGATAACATAATTTGGCAGTATTCACATATGAGCAAAGAAATATTCAAATATGACTTACATAAATTTAAGCTAGAAAGCAGCATCAACAGAAAAGTTCTCTAATCAATTACAGTACTGGGAACACTAACTTTGAATTATAATTAAGGAAAATATTCCTCAAATCAGTTTTATTCCTTTGATTAATTTTCCTGAATTATAAAACCAATATGAAGCTTTAATTTGTGCATATTAAATTTCATCACTTAAAACTTGAGAATGTTTTTTTCTCATTATAAGAGCATGGGGATGCTATGGTTGATTTAATTCTTACCTTATGAGCCCAAGTTTGTTATGTGACTCTTAATGAAAATGATAGCTGACATTTAATCTATAGTTCATCATTTTTATATAAAAAACAAAGTACATGTTTATTCATGAGTATATTAAAGAAGACAAGTATAATGTTGTGTAAAATGTAATGTTTGTTGCTTATAGAAAGGGTATATAAGAAAAATGTAAAGCAATAAGGAATCAGGGAAGACAATCTTCTTTAAAATTGACTTTTCCTAATTGCTTTACATTTTTAATTATTTTAAGGTTCTACACACATATATAAGCAAATGAATAAACTTAAATAGACAAATAAAACAGAATCAAGGAAAATTTGCTAAAAGTTCTTACAAATAAATATTGACTCTATTCAAAATCTAAATTAATAATGAGCCCATTCTAAATGAGAAACTGATGTAGAATCTAGTTAAGTTTTTTTTTTTGTTAAATGCATTCCATTTGCTTTGAACTAAATGCAAAAAGAATTTCTACTAGCTACACATCTATAGAGGATCTATTTTTTGGATATATAATAAATGCATTTGAAGCAATCTTTTAGACATTTAAAAATTGAGCTGATATATAAATGTTTTTTATGTAAAAAATAGTTATTAAAGTGAGAATGGAGTTAAGAATATGGAAAAAAAATGTTACTAAGAACATTTTGCCCTGGGTAGAGATTATAGTTATAAACACAATGTGTAGTATATCTAGACATTTTAAGTTACCTGATATAGATATGACTATAGATATGCAGATGACCATATGCTAAAGAACCCTGAAGGACAAATGAAAGTAGTCAAAAATACACTTCAACCAACATAGAGATTTGGTAGAAAATATAATGTGATGCAGGAAGTGAAAGAAATTATAGGGCTGGTTTTTTTTCATATTTATCCTGGATCATTTATTAGTTGACTGACAGTTGCTTTAATCTCAAATTAAAAAAAAAACAAACATCATATTTGTTTTAAAGTATTTGTGGGGTATTTAATATAAAGTCTTAATTTGTAGCTCAGATTATCTTGGAATAAAATGTAGTGTGGGTTGACTATTAACCCTTTCCAATCTGTCATGCCTATCCTCCCGATTGTGATTCAAGATTTTATCCAGCACACCTGGCTTCACAAGAATATTTTATTTTCATGAAGTTAGGAGAAATAGGTTTTAGAGATACTTCAAGATTCATTGCTTATTAATTGTAACAAACAACAGAAGAACTTTGGCTAGAATTGGATTTTTAATTTAAATGTTCATTAGCAATGGGAACTGATTGTCTTTGAGTATGCTTATAACTTATGACAGGGTGTGAATTTGTCTATGGGAGTACAAACTTCTCTGCCACATACTGCCTATGAGAAGCATTGGGACTGTATCTGTTTTGTAAGAAGTGGCCCAGCTAGCTCAAGTGTATTGTTTATGCAAGGTCACCTGCAATTATTAGCAACTAATGTTCATTTGGGAATTGGTTTATAAGATAAAAACAAGAATAGAATTAGGCTTGAAATTCTTTTGAGAAGAACAATGTAAGCACTGCTGTAGAAATGTGATAAAATCACAAAACAATCTGGTTTGAATGGCTCAAATTTTGGAAGAGCTGCAAATATGTTAAGTCTAGAAAAATCCTAAAATCAACATGTACACAAAAGTATTTTAATTAACTAATTCAATATTAAAAATTTCACATTGATATAAATGAAAATAAAATAAATTTTCTAAATAAATACATAAAGGAAAAGCTATCTCGTATTACAAAATATCTACTGAGAAGAAAAGATGAATACAGAAATCTTACTTTTGGCAAAAAAAATACTAGATTCAATCAATAATTATTAATTCCATCTGAACAAGTTGTGTTTTAAAGGGAATTCTCAGCAGAAGAATTATAAATGGCTGAAAGGCACTTTAAAAAGTGCTCGATGTCTTCAGTCATTTGAGAAGTGCAAATCAAAACAACTTTGAATACTACGTTACACCTGTCAAATTGACTAGATTAAAAACACAGATGACAGCCTATGCTGGAGAGGATGAGGAGCAGGGGAATACTCCTCTATTTTGATGGAGTGTAAGCTTGTTCTGCCACCTTGGAATGCAGTATGGCAGTTTCTCAGAAAACTGTGAATCAGTCTTCCCAAGGATCCAACAATACCACTTCTGGGCATATACCCTAAGGATGCATATTTGCACTCAGAAGACATTAGCTCAACTATGTTCACAGCAGCATTATTAATAACAACAAGAACCTGGAAACATCCTAGATACCCCTCAACTGAAGAATGGCTTAACAAATTGGAGTATTACTCAGCAGTAAGAAAAAATGATATACTAAAATTTGCAGGCAAATGGATGGATTTCGTGAATATTCTCCTGAGGGAGGTATCACAAACTCCGAAAGATAAGCAGGAGATGTACTCACTCATTAGTGGACTTTAAACAAGAAGCAAAGTACACCCAAGCTGTAAACAACAACCACTGAACAGCTTGGGATCTGAAACACGGAACACCTGACCCAGTCTTGATGTTGGGGTTAGGAAAGTGGATCTGCCTGCAGTGGATGCTGAGCTAAGCTACCTTTTGACCTTAGGACCTCCTGCCCTTGCTGGGGAGGAGATACGGAGATGGGGACAAGAGAGAGTACCTAGGGGGCATGGAAGGGGGAAGGGTATTTGAACAAGGGGATACATGAATAAAATAATATGACTTTATTAATAATAAATGAAAAGAGTTACAGATTGCTTGCTTGAACATTGCATCCTCACAAGATACCACAATGATAAAAATTATTGTGGTAGCCATAATGAAGTAGCAACCACATTAAACACAGACTACAGTGAGCTTAACCATAGAATGTGTCCCTTTTTAGAAGGCATGTTGGCAAATTCTGTGTCTTTTTTAGAATTCCTTCTCAATATGTGTAATTTATACATAGCTGTACAAAGACAACAAGAAAAAACTGAGAGGCATTTTCTAAAATGACTAATTAATGGTTTATCAGAAATGTTATTTTTATGGACTACCATAAAAACGATAGAGTTGTCCAAAGAGAAATGGAACAAATGACGTCAAAATTTGAAAAATACTTCATAATTTATGAGAAAAGTAAAAAATAATTTGTATAAGATTAAGTTAGCCCTGAAAAAAATATTTTTATGTTAATAACTGTGGAAGACAAAGTCATAGGACATAGGACATGGAGAAATTAAGCTGCTTGTGATCTGGAAGCATCATTCTTATTGGCCAGCTATTATTTTATTAAAAGATAATATGTAAAATGTAAGGGCAGAAAAAAATCATTACTCCTATTCAGCTATGAAACTGGTGCAAAAAAATTACAACTGGCCATGAAGTATATTGTTATTGAGTTAATACTGGCAGAAATATTATGGGTGTAGCCAATCAGTTCAAATTGGCTTTAAGATCTATTTCACAAGTCAGAACTCATGTCTGTTACCATTTACTGGGACCAGAATAAGTTGCACTGGGGAGGAAGTAACAACCATTATTTTGCAAAATGGACATAGTATTAAACTGTCAAGAAAAATACATCTCATAACCTTTATCCAAAAAAAGTTATTTTTGCATTTGGCAATGAGCAAAACAGACAGACACCTGCAATGGGTCAACATTCAGAGATTGAGGTATTGTGGATTTCTCAGCTATCAATTAGATAGCTATTTTATAGCAGTTCTCTCAAAGGCTCAATGATCACTATTAAACATGGGGGACAATGATTGTAAGAGCAGAAGGTAATGGATGATTATAGCAAATAAAAATTTTTTTAGATGTGACATGACCATCACACATATTAGTTCTCAGTGTTTATGAGTATATGCTCAACATTTCAACAACTCAAGATATACAAAGTTTTATAGTTGGAGGAGGTGTCTATAAGTTCTTCCTATACTTGCAAAGCTATTACAAATTGAAAATTTATCATGTTTAAAATTCAAAATAAAAAAGGCATCATTCTGTGTCAGGTCAAACTAATATTTTAAAGGAAATGGAATGAAGATGCTATGAAAGGGAAAGGGGGTATAAGGAGTGTAGGAGTTTCCATGAGAAGATTAAAATGGATAGACTCAAGAGGATATGAAGACATGGGTGACTAGCAGTAAAGGTCTTTAAAGATCCTTACAGAATCTACTATCTTATATGATTCAACATAAATGCACACACACACACACACACACACACACACACACATATATATATATATATATATATATATATATATATAATGTTCGTATATATTGTTTAAAGAAAATTACCTAAACAAAATATTACTCCAAGTTCTGGATACTTTCCTTCAAGATTTTGGTCAAAAGTATTCTGAAGACACTCCAAATACTGCACCTTGCTGTCATTGCTCTTTATTTCTACCAAGGCAATAAGACCTTATTACTGAAGACACCACATGTGTTAGACATATTGACATAATGATGACAATTTGTTACTTGAGCTATAAATTTTCTCTCTTATAGATAGGGTTTATAGTACTTGTAGGTGCTATATGCACTAGTAGTGAAGCAAGTCATAAACATTCTTATCTAACTATGACACCTCTAAACCACAATAATTACATACTTGAAAAGATATCTTCAAGTGAGCAATAGTAGGACAAATGTTAGGGATCAACCATCTGCCTTCTCATTTGATTTAAGATCAGAGCTGTATAAAGAAACATGTCTGGTGCAGTAAATGTGTCCAAGATCAAATGGTTGGCAGAGCACACAAGCCCCATGGGGGAATCTACAACTTTTATTTTTTTTAAATGTACAGAATATCAAAATATCATTGACATGTGTATCTATCTACCTATAAATTTGTGCAGCTTTCTGGTCATATCAGAAAACTCTTTTTGTGCAATAGATAGTGTTTGACAAAGAGACTCACAGTTTTTCAAATTACAGAGGCTAAGTGTTAATGGACAGCTCAGCTACAAATGGTATGACTATAAATTACTTCCTAAAGGCTTATGGACCACCACAGAAGAACATGAAATAAAGAACTGTGGGTACTATAACTCACGTAGGACTGGGAAAGAAAAAAATAATATCTTCTGCATATGACAGAATTATTGCAGTCATTGACTCATAGAGTCTATATTTGCTTTTATAAAAACTAGAGACCAAGACAGTCAGCATTCTCCCATGGAAGGTAAAGGAGTTCATAAGACTCTACCCCTAGATGAGATGATATGGATAATTAATGGCTTCTGAGGTTAAAGTCATTTTTTTTTCTGTAGGGTGTTGCTTAGGTAGGTAGAGTAAGTTGCAGTTGATGGCCTTATATTCATTTGTACATGGCATAAGTAATTGAACTAAGTGGATTATAAAATAAAACTAGGACCCAAAATTGAGAGGTAGAGACACAGGAAAGATCATGGCAGAGTTATTATCAAAATACATTGTATAACATTTTCACACACAAACACATGCCATGCCAATAATAACATTCTATTAAGAGCAGAACAATATGTACCTCAAAATTTTATTAGCTTTAAATAGCCTAAAATATATCAAGAAGGTACATACGTTATAAAATAATAAATTACTAGTAGTAATTTGGATGATTCCAATCTTTACACTTTGAAAAAATCTGTGGGCATACCAAAGTATAATACATGTTATTTTCTTTGTTTAAGTGTATTGGTAAAATTAATCATAATATCTTTAAAGCTTAAAGTTTTTTTTATTTTATTTTACTGAGTACTGTTAGGATAATTCACTTTTTTACATTCTATGCTGATTTATGAAAGTTCAGAGGAAGAGACGGCAATATTATCTCTCTCTTTTTTTTCTACTCCATTCCTCCTATTTTTGTCCTCTCCTTGTGTGTGTGTGTGCTATCTATGTATATTTTTGTTATTTAAAAGTGTATCATAGAGATATTTGCTATTTTTTATGAGTACATACACTTCTTCTTTTAAAGCTTGTAGATTTATATTTTATATATTCCTGATTTTTGGCATTTCATTTAGAGGGCTCCAGTCATACCTGAAACTTGCTATGTCATATTGACACTGGCAAGAGATAGTTATGTTAACTAGCTTATATGATATGTAATTGGCAAGAATACTACCAAGAGAACAAGGAAGGAACCAAGTATAAGAGGCATTAGTATTTTTAGAATAATGATAAGAGCCAGAAATTATTTTACAACTCAAAATAATATTAAATAGCTACTGCTTTACTTTTTTGATGACTATCAATGGTCTTTGATAATTTTACAAATAAATTGAATTACCAAAGATTTTTGACAAACTTAAAAGTTGACTTAAAATACATAAAAAGGGATACACTGTAGGTGGACATTTTTTGTCCTGCCCATCACTTCTCAAATAACCAACAAAGAGGTTTAATATTAATTATAAATACTCAGCCTATAGCTCAAGCTTATTATTAACTACCTCATGTTTTACATTAGCCAAGACACTTTATTTACACTCTGCCACATGGCAGAACCTTTATTAGTTTGGTAAGATAATAATCTGTTCCCTCTGTGTCTAGCTGGAAGCTTCAGACTCTTCTTCCCAGTAGTTTTCTAGTCTGGCTCTACAGCTTACCTGTATTCTGTTTAGCTACTGGCCCATAAGCTTTTTTTATTAAATCAATCACAGAAACATATATTCACACAGAATAAAGAAATATTCCACAGGAATATACCATTTTTATTAAAAAAATATGGCTTTTAGCACTAGAAGTAACTTACTACTAAGGTTTTCTTTTTTAACCAACTCTGGGGAGCAATATAACTAGATCTTTCTATGCTATCACATGCTGAAATGAGACTTCCCTAGGTCATCAATATAGTAGAACTCATGACTATCATTGAAACCACAAAGAAATTCATATTAGTGCATGTCCATAGAGATCTTTGCCTGTGGTTAGAGCTTTTGTTGGAACAAATACATTGTGAAGAGAGCAACAGTGGCCTATATAGGATGCGCAGCCTCACTGTAGCCTGAGCCATTATCAGGAGAAGACCTTACTGAAGAAGACAGTATGTTTCAAAAATTATGCAAAGAAACCTATTAACAGGTATGAATATAGAAAACCTTATCCATTAAAAGATAAGATGCTATAAATGTCCAGCAAAGTGTTAAGTACCACTCTTGTCTTATTTATTTCATTTATTATGGATTAGTGAACATGTCTGAAACATAAGTAAAGATGGTATAGCTCTTGTATAATGTAGTAGTTTAATCTGAGATAAATTTCATTCCTTAGAAAAATATTTTAAAACAAAAGGAAAACAACCCCCCCCAAAAAAAAAACTTCAGGAAGTACCAGGAACTAAAAGTAGTATCTATACTTTGTTATGCTATGGGCTCCCTATCTAGGGTAATGCGTATGTTGTATGACTCTGAGAAAATCTTGTCACACAACAACTTGAAAATGCCAAACAGTTGTTCAATGTAATCCCATATCATTGACTCTTCTTTTAAATATAAGCATACATTCCAACACTTTAATGACACCAAAGATAGCAATTAAATCAGCTAAAGATAAAATTTTTACTTATATGTTAGTCTTTGGTCTATAAAATGACATCATAAAAAAACAACAGCCCAGCACCTTTTAGGTCAATCAGCCACCCACTGTTACCAATGAAAGAAGTCAGACTGGCCCATTGTTATACTCATTTGAATTCAAAGAGTTAGAAACCTGACTACTCTTAAATCCATTCTAAACCTTACATGTAGCAGCCAAATATCTGTGTAAAATAGAATGACCTAAAAGATACAATCTAAACAGGTCAGTAGGTAGGCAGAAAGTATAGATGGGACTTTAGGGTAGAGAGAGAGGAAAAAAAAAAAAAAAAACCTGAGAGGAAAAATTTAGGTATGCAGACTACACCAGAAGACTCAGAGCAAGTTAGATGTGTTGTACTAAGAAGAGGTAACTGGGCCCCATGATAGAACACAAATTAATAGAATCAGCTTTAAAAATGTATACGACCTAGTTAGAAGATATTCTAAAGACAAGCTTTATTGATTAATAATGGCTCCATGTGGTTATTTGCAGGTTAATGACCCAAAGAAAAATCTGACTCCAAAGATAACCATCAGAGACATTTAAGAAAAAGAGATGCTGGAATAAAATCTATTTGAACCAAAACTACATATAGTTTCACATAAATTAAGTTGTGGGAGGTGTTATACGTGCCTCTCTATTTTGATGTAGATATTTTACTTTCTTCATGTTTGTGATACTTCAAATGAAAAAATGCCTACTATACATTTATGTATTTGAGCATTGGATCTAGTTGGTGGTGTTTGGGAATGTTACAAGGTACAACCTTACTGGAGAATGACACTGGAGGTGATCTTTGACAGTTCTTAGCCTGTTGCTGCTTCTACACTTACTACTTTGTGGTTGAAGCGTAAGATGTGATTTCTTAGTTTTCTGCTTTCCTTACTGGTCATGGCTCTCACACATAACAGATTCCAATACTTCCAAAATAAACTCTTCCTTTTTTAAAGTTGCTTTTGGCCATGTTATTTTATTACAGTGACATAACCTGAATCTAGTTCTGAGTAGAAGGGATTTGCTACACTGGTCAATGCAAAGATTCTTTCATTTAAATAATATGTTTCCAAAACAAATTTAAGTAAATAAGGGAAAACAAGACAAATATATTAAAAAATAATATAATTTTTGTAACACCATTTGCAAGCTTTGTTGTTGGACAAACTTTGGAGCATCAGCCTGCAAGTAATGACTCACAGACTATTTATTAATTAAGAAACCTTGCCTTGAGCTAAAGCTTTTTTTCAACTAGTTTTTATAATCTACTTTTTAAAATATCTACATTCTGCCACACAGTTCTTTTACTTCTTCTTGGCATAGAACATTCTACTTGCTCCATGCATGCTGGTAAAATCTGCACACCTAGATTCCTATATCCAGTTTTTCTTTCTATGCCCAGAAGTCCTGCCCATTCTCTCCTGCCTAACTATTGGGCATTTAACTCTTTACTAAACCAAGAAGAAGGTTCCTTATAAAGAATCATATCTTTACAACATAAACAAATATTCTATAACAACATTGAGTTTGAAGTATAGTAAAATAACCCAAAATTTATAGACTAAGTTGTTAGTCATTTAATTATCTGTGAAGAGTGTACATGACTAAATGGTATATAAAAACTGCTTTATTTAATATATTATCTTTATTATGAAAGACATTTAATTTCACACATTAAGTATTGTAGCTTGTATATCTATAGATATTTATAGATTAACTACAGATATTTATATTAGATATGTACCATGTAGCTTATGGTGGACAAACAATATATGGTACATGATGGGGAAAAGCAAGAAAATTAGATAAAAGACTGAGGTTTTAATATGCACATTAAAGATATTCATATCTACATTACCAAGAGGATGGAATGCTCTTCTAAGAGTTCAGTACATTGTCATCTTTAGAGGATTAAGTTATACACAGGCCTTTTAGTTACAAGCACACCTGTTGGATGGCAGCCTTTCAAACCGTATTCACATTGTCTTGCTTAGATCTTCTTTTTTTAATTTGTTTATATCTACTCACAAATCATACAGTCAGAATCAAATTCTGAATTTGTGACTGTATGAGTGAAAAATTAAACTTTTGTCTTTTTTTGAAGGACTTATGATTCACACTGATGAAACTTAGCAAGTTTGCAGAATTACATTTTATTCGCAGAAATGGCAAATAAAGAATTCAAAGTGAATTACCATTCCAATAAAAAGAGGATTCACCTGTCTGTGTAGTAGGAAACTGATAGGACAAATGAATGAATTATCTTTCATATTTAAACCTGTTATATTAAACTGATATTTTGAAGACCAATTCCCACCATTATTTGTGACATGGTAAAAATATTAAAAAATGTTAATAATAGAAAAAAATATATGGAGAAATCTTCAGATATTTAATGCATAAATTTAAATCTTTCATTATCAATAAAGAGAATATATTTGAAATAAGTAGTTATTTTATTATTAATATAGGTAGCATTCTATAAGTCTACTACTTTCTATATAACTATCAATGTCATTTGCATCCCTGTTTTCTTTGTTTTATTAACTGATTTGAGGGTCATGTCTTGTCATACTACCCAAATTGGCTTTGACATTAACATTCTTTTCCCTTAACCACACAAGATCTGGGATTATAAGCATTTGCCTTTAAACAAGGCTTCAACAATATTTGTTTTTGTTTGTTTGTTTGTTTGTTTTGTTTTGTTTTTCCATTGTTTTCCCTGATTGAAGAAAATGCAGTTATAATTATTGAATAATTTTGTCTATAATTGTTCTGACAAAATTGAAGATTCTGTAAAATGACACTAGTGCCCCTCTCTTCAGCAGCTGAACTATGGAGAATGCAGCTCACAGTAAGCTTGTGTTTTTCCTAAGAATTTTATAGTGGATAGAAGTTTATCCCCTAGGAACGACTTACAACACATCTAAAAACTTGTCCATCTTACAGCAGAGACTGGGAAGAATGAATGGGTAATCCAAATTGATAGGACCACATCATTAGCAGGACTAGTTAGTTTGGCTGAGCTCTTTCTCTCTCCTTAAACCTCAAAGTAGAACATGAAAGATGGATTTGCAAGATTTATAGACTTTTTACTTTTTCCTCTCACCAAAGTGGTTGTATTGAATAAATGTTTATTTTATTTTTCACTCTTACCTGCCTGCTTAATTAGTGTACAGAATATAGGTGGCAGAGTCTACATTTTAAAGCATGCCAAGACTCAGGCTTCTACTGTATTAACTGCCCAAACACAATCATGCCATGCTTAATGCAGTTTACCTCAGAATTTTGAATTTATTTGTGGAAGTAAGATATCAAGCTTTGCTTCAAAAAAAACAAAAGTATTTTCATGATATACTATAAGAAATAACCAATTTGGAGTATTTCTACATATTCTATCAAAAAAATGCCAGCAAGAAAAACCATACATTATTTAACTTTAAATTATATTCATGCTATTAAATTTGAAAAAATAATTGAAAGCATATTAGACATAATAAAGATATTCTTAATGATAAAATATATTCTATGCAATTACAGTTTTCTTTTACTGACAAATTTTATTCTCACTCTAACTTTACTTTTGAGGATTCTTGAAATATTTACAATTCTCAATAATAATGGATTTTCAGAAATAAAAAATCTCTTATTTATTGTTCCAGTAGCCTAAACCTAAGTAATGCCATCTTCCAAATGTTTTGCCAATACTTTAATTATTCTTCATTTTTTTACATCAAGAGCATCACGCATCAAAATAATGTAATATATTTTATAAGACATAAAAGTACAAAACTGAAATGTAAGCTTTCTCATATATATTACCTTGAGATTAAATGGAAACTAAAAACTAAAACTGGCCTGGATGAATGGGTTTCTAAAGTCTTTATTTTATATTTCATGCTGTTAGAGATTTCTAACTGAAATGTATTCCTCATATGTACTACTCATAATGTTTTTGTTATCTACTTTTCACTTCATTAGCATTCTTGTGTTGTCATTTGAGTATCATTTATTTGAGAATACAATCTGAAGGTCAGGGAATGTAGTGAGTATAATTCAAGAAAGACAGATTCCCCTGAGATGTTGATACTGAGTCTATGATTCCCAAGGGAAAACACTTGCTTTTAAGTGTCAGGTTTCCAGATCTGCACTGAACTAAAGGAACTTGTCTACATATGATGGAGACACTTAGCACATGTTGAGTTAATGTCAGTTTTATTTTCATCATTTAGTTTTCAAAATGAGACTCTGTGAGAAGTAGTAAAATAATGAAAAAAAACTTGTATAAAAAAAATCTGTTATGGGGATGGAGAGATGGCTCAGTGATTAAGAGCACTGACTTTCTTCCAGAAGACTTGGGTTCAACACCCAGCACCCACATGGCAGCTCACAACTGTCTATAGTTCCAGTTCCTAGTTCCAGGCAAACACCAAAGCAAATAAATAAAAATAAATAAATAAATAAATGAATAAAGTTTCTTTTAAAAGAAACTGTAATATTATTATTTCTGGAAATAACTAAAAAATGTTTGTCCCATCTTAGAGTAACAAGTGCAAAAAGGGCACTGACTTATTCTATTCCTTAATCACTTGGAATGATTTGTTCCTATCAATGTTTTATAAACTTTTTAAATACAGTCTTTTCAATTCATCACAGCATACATTTTAATTACTATATTGGTTACTTTTATATTGCTGTGATAAAATTTCATTACCAATGCTACTTACAGAATAAAGAATTTATTTGGTCTTACAGTGCTGGAGATAAAAGTGTTCATCATAGCAATGAGGTATGCCAGCAAGCGTCAGGAAAGGCAGTGGGAGCATCATGTTCAGATCTCACAATTTTTATTGTAAACATGAAGCAAATAAAGTAACATGGACTGACTTGTATCTTTAAACTCCGAATTCCTTCTCCCAGTCACATGATTGATTCATTAATTCCACAGTTGCTAAACATCACTAAATAGTGCCACTAACTGGAGAATAACTGTTTAAATACATGAGCCTGTGTGGACATTTTATTCTAACTACCACAATCTGTAAGAGCTCTGAAGATGAAAGGAAGACTCAGTCTTTGCTTTCATCCTTAAGTAGAAAAGCTGAAATATAACCTTAGCAATCATCTGTCACATAGATGAAAATATTCATAATGAAGCTTATTTACTGTTAAAATTGCATCATGAACTAATAGTACTCCTAAAATTACTCAAGGTAACTGGATAGCTCTGACTCATATCAGTCTCTTTTTTTAAAAAAATTAGGAAGCTATGCCTCTAAGATACAGCCTTGTTTTCAATCAGAAAAAATTCTAAAATCAGATCTTGAATATCATTATAAAATCTTCCAATTTTAAAGTCAATAACATTACTTTGTATAAATGCATGCAATTTTTAACTCAGTTATTCAAAGTAAAATTCTCCATGGCATTATATATTTTACAATATTTTCTGCTTTTTTTTTCTTTATTTTGTATTTATCAAAAAAAAGTAAAAAGAATTTAAAAAAAATGTCGAAGAGTTAACAATAACTATACAGAGAATAATAATCATAAGCATGGCTTATCAAGGATGGAAATGCAAATAAGATTGCTACACATATATTTACTTTGTGTTCAGCTTTCCCTCTGAATTTTTTTTCCATCCCTGTATCCTTATTGAGGGTCTCTTCATCCTCCCACCCCATCTGATCATTTTTCTTCTCCGCAACTCCCCATCCCCTCCCTTGGCAGGGAGCAGACAGTCCTATGGTCACACTGGCCCAACAATGCTTGGATCAGTCTCCACTCCCGGCCAAATCCAGTTTTGTCCCCCCTCCCTCAAGAGTGAGTCAGGTGTTCCTATAGATGGACTGGGGTTTGAAGGGTCAGTCCAGGGTGTTTCTGATCCCAAGATCTTCAGTGGTTGTGGTCTGCTGCTTTGGAATGTTTGGCTTTTTTTTTCTTGTTTGTTTGTTTAGAGACCCCTAGTGAGTGAGTACATCCCCTGCTTATCTCTCTGAGTTTGTGATACTTCGCTCAGGAGGATATTCTCCAAATCCATCCATTTGCCTGTGAATTTTAGGATATCATTTTTTCTTACTGCTGAGTAGTATTCCATTGTGTAGATGTACCACAGTTTATTAATCCATTCTTCAGTTGAGGGACATCTAGGTTGTTTCCAAGTTCTTGCTATTACAAATAATGCTGCTATGAACATAGTTGAGCTAATACCTTTGGAGTGTGAATGTGCCTCTTTAGGGTATACACCCAGAAGTGGTATTGCTGGGTCCTTGGGTAGATTGATTCTCAATTTTCTGAGAAACCTCCATATTGTATTCCAAAGTGGCTGAACAAGCTTACAATCCCACCAACAATGGAGGA
>PVIH01012240.1:0-64527 GCA_004025045.1 Sigmodon hispidus
TTTTTTTTTTTTTTTTTTTTTTTTTTTTTTTTTTTTTTTTTTTTTTTTTTTTTTTTTGCTAACCCCAGTTCTTCTAGAAAAGTGACAAATTTAAATTAGAAATGTAAGAGAAGCACAGCACAGAAAGACAAATTTGTAGATGGAGGGAAGTGCAGTGGGTCTGGAACAACAAGGAGGAGACAGGAAGCATAGACCAATGCTTGAAGGTTGCCATCACCAGGAAGCTGAATGATAATCAAAGACTTCAGTTTGGAAGTTTTCAGCATGTGCACCCCAGATTTCTTACTTACTTTAGCCTCCTAATTTTCTAAAACCATTGTTTCTTCACTTTCTGTGGCTAAAATATTCTTTGAACTCTGTATCTTCTGATTTTCATAAAATGTGAAGAATATTAAAAGTCAGCAAGCAGCCGGGCTGCTCATGCTCAACATCACCCCAGCCTGTGTCTGAGTGCTCCCTAACTAATGCCATGCTCAATATCACCCCTGCCTGTGTCTGAGTGCTCCCTAACACCATGCTCAACATCATCCCAGCCTGTTTCTGAGTGCTCCCTACCTAACACCACGCTCAACATCACCCCAGCCTGAGTCTGAGTGCTCCCAAACACCATGCTCAACATCACCCCTGCCTGTGCCTGAGTGCTCCCTAACTAACACCACTCCTCCTGTCACTGAGCTGCCATTAGCTACTGCAAGTCAAAAGCCAGGGGATACTCTTGTAGCACAAAAATCAATAAAATTTGAAGTTTCAAGATTTAGAGTGTGTGGTGGAAATGTTCTCTGTATGCTGTAAATAAAGGACTGTTTTGGCCTATGCACAGCACCATAAAAGTGGGTGGAGAATCAGAGGGCAGGCAGGTAGGAGAAGGGTGGAGTTAAGTCAGTCGCCATCCGACCCCTGAAGGAGGAACATGCAGAGGTACAGGCTGAGCCACGGGCTGGGCCACTTGGCAGGAAGATTAATAGAAATGGGTTGATTTAAGATGAAAGAGCTAGCTAGTAATGTGCTTGAGACATGGACCAAGCAGTATAAAGTATATAAGTGTCTGATTCATTCCTTTGGAGGACAAAAGCCACCACGGACCAGGTTCCAAACCTCTGCTGCGGGTCCGGGTACAAACCTCCGGGCCCAAATGGCCCGGGGAAAACTTCCTACAACAAGAGTGTTGTTGTTTTGTGACTTCAGATAAAGATTTGTACCATGACAGACCATGATAAATTGTTTCATAGAGTGGTATTCAAAGTTCAACGTTATAAACCTACAGTCAGCACCTCAAAGGACACTTTGAGATAGGGCTAATAAAGTGAATGAAGATTGCTGTCACTTAATAAGAAGAGCATCAGCATTCAATTTACAAACAGTCTGTTTTATCTTGATTTGGATAGAAAGAAGTCTTGGGACTCAGTGAATTCTATCTCTGAACATAACAATGCTGTGCTGTTATCTTACTTATAACTTATGTTCATCCATATTCTTTTGAACAGGAGTTTTTTTTAATATAAAAATGTAGACTATGTTCTTATCAGTAGTGCACTCTCAGATCAATAATAATAATGATGGAACATCAAAAGCTATAAACGGTGTGGGAGAAGATGAAAGGCTGGGTACCCAAGAAACCAAGACAAAGTGGTGGTAGATAAAAAGGGATGCAATGCAACCAAACAAAGATTCATTCTTCAGTGCAACTCATACTGAGGTAGACAGGAACTGGGATGCAGATTTGCTCTGTTTTATTTACTTACATGCTACATTTATTATTTCTGGAGATACTTTAAGACACTTGAATTGAGACAAATAACAAAAACATAAAGGGCAGAATAGATAAAATTTAACACTCTGTGTGCGTGTGTGCACATGCGCACGCACAATGCACGCGAGTGTGCTTGTGCATGTGTGTGTGTGCATGCATGTGCATAGGGGTGTATATGTAATAACAAGTGATGGGAAATGAGGCCATGAATTTGAAAGACAGAAAGCAGAGAAATATAAAGGGTTTACAGTGAAGAAATGAAAGCGAAAGATATTATATTATAGCCTTTGAAAGTTAAAAAAAAAATCCTACTGGATTAGAAATAGATTTAATTTTATAATGTATATCACAAAACCAAGCATTTTTTGAAAGTCTAAGTTTGGCTGTGTGATTTTTATCAATAATAAATTCTAAATGAGGAAACATCATTATAACTTCATGTATCTATAAGATAGAAAGCATCCAACTGCTGAACCCCATATTCTAGAAGAAATGCAGAACAGAATATGCTGAGATTCCCTGAGCAGGTAGATAGATTGTTTGCTTTTCATGTTTGTAACTTCAAGCAACAATGTTACAGTATGGCTCAACATGAGAAATTGCTTTACAGAGTGGTACAACATCCCACACCCTCAATAGCATCCTTATTAAAGGACAGCATAAGTCCTGTGCACCTGTTTTTTACCCATAACTTACCCTGTATAGAGGAAGAGTCAAAAACAACCAAAAAACCTGAATTACATTAGTTTTTAAAAACTAGGGCTGGGTATATGGTTTATTCAGTAAAGCACTAACTGTACATGCAGGCATGAGGACCTGAGATTGTATTCCTGGATACCCCTCCCCCTCAAAAGACACAGTAGTACACATCTGTGATCCCAGCACCCCTATAGTAAAATAGAAAGCAGAGATGATAGAATCTCCAGAAATTCATTGGCACTTAGCTCAGCATATATTATGATAATAAGGCCCTATATCCAACAAATTAGAAAAATGAGGACCAACATCCAAGGTTGTCTTCTGACATTCACAAGGATGTTATGTCACAGGTCCTGAACTTCAACATGAGCATAAGTGTGCACCCACAAATACTACAGACACACAAAGATTACATACATATAATATGTAGTATTCATTTGTATAATATAAATATTTTATGAACATAGTTTAAATAGTAGTTTGTAAGGTGGTTTGGGTGATAATGCAACAGTGAATAGGTACACAGATATTCAAAGCAAAGACAAATGGATGTAACATTATCCCTTGATCCAAAAATAGCCCACAAGCCTTCCATAGGCTGCAGAGCTTTTGAAGTAGTAAGAAATTATACTTAGGAGCTTCAGAAAGAATGATTATCTGATGATTCATAATGATGTAAAATTCTCTTCAGTTTGTAGCTTCTTGGGACCTGGCTTCCCTTGGATGCTTTTCTGATTTCCAAGATGGAAAAATCACGGATCTGGCAAGATGCAGCAGTAAGTCAGTCTCAGATTACATTCTGAGGATTTGCTTCAGCAGTCAAATGGAGGAGCCACTCATCTTAATAATATCTGAGTTTGGGTCTCAAACTATGAGACTTTCTTTAAAGAACAGGGCATGGGAACAAAGCCAATGAGGGACCAGAAAAGAAACGGTAAGCGAAGGAAGTTTGCTGGTACCTGAATTTAATTTTGAAATTTGGAGTGATCAGCAAAAGCCAGATGATACTAGCTAGAAAGGCTAAGGAAAAATCACTTTACCTCTTACCAACATCCTTACAACCTGATAATGGCTAATCATTCCACCTGACAATGGCTGATCATCGGGGCTAACTCATATTGATACATGTCAAAACAACAGAGTGAAGACAGATGTGAACAGGTTACCAGACTTTTCTCTTTTTGCTTCTCTCTTGAGACGCTAGTAGTAGTGGTGGTGGTGGGGACAGCATATAGCTTTCTTTGAAAATTCTAGATCCTTAACTATAGATAAAATGGATCTTTTTATACACTACTACTTCAACTTTTGAAGAATAAGAGGAATTCTTTTACCTTCCTATTCTGCAGGCCATTACCCTAGCTTTATTTACCAATTTCTTCAGCCACTAGCTGCTCTTTTCCTGGATATTAAAATATTCATAAATCAGATCTTAACACTAAGAAGCTGAGTAGAAAGTAGTGTTAGCCATGGCCCTATGATCTACTCTCCATTAAGATTAGTATCAATCTTAACACAATCAAGTGGAGGGCCAGACAGCCTCTGATCAATGGCACCCCAGTGGCTATCACAAGAACATTTGGGGACACATAGATAACACCTAAGGTGGAACTCATCTTAGAGCCAACTTTTTGAGAATGACAAGAAAAGAGTTGTGCAGGCAAGATAAAAGAGAAAAGGCCTGGAGCCTGTAAGAGTCATATAATTGGATTACTTATTTCCCAACTGTAGATACATATTACACATTTAATAAAGCTTGAATATTCTGGAGAGAGCACCCAGTCAAATCCTAGGCAGACAGCTCAGGAAATTCTTAAACCTTGAATACAAAGATCAACAGCTCAGACAGTTACACACACCTTTAATCCCAGCACAGGGAAAGTGGAAGTGGTGATCCCACAACTCCAGAGACAGAACTTCTGTTTCTGTGAGTTCAAGTCTACAAGCCTTTAATCCTAACATAGATGGATATATAAGGGCTTATAAAACCCCACAGAGAACAGAAGGACTGAGAAAAACAGAAAAACAACAAACAAAAGCATCTAACAAAAGCAACCAGGAGCAAGGCTGAAGAAGTTACAAGACAGCTGGGTGAAAATTAACTGTGGTGCTTCCTCTCTCTGATATTTCAGCCTTCCTCCAATAATTGGCTCTAAGTCTCATTTGTGATACTACACCCAACAGCACAATTTTAAGTTTAAAACCCCAAACAAGAGAGAATGAAAATCAGTTCAGCCAGCAGTTAAAGACAAGCCATCTCCTGCCTTACCACCTAGTATAATGATTTCAAAGTTTCTAAATTAGAAGTCTAAACCCAAAGCATTCTAAAAGCCAAAATCCCTCACAGGCTATAGGAATCAATTGATTTTCTGATACAACAGTAGCAGCCAGGAGCAGTTTCTGTTCCTATAAGAAGTTGTTTTATCATCAAATTCTGGCACTAAAGATTAGAAAACTTAAAGATGCGTAATTTTAAGCACCTAATTGCACACCTAGTTCTAATGAGATTAGGCACTCCTTCTGAGATGCTGAGCAAACATTTTGAAAAGGGTTAGCAGAGTCCAAATGGAAGAGGATTTTGTTGATAATCTCAGCCTGATTCTGACTGAGGAAAGTAATTTTGCAGCATTTGATATATCTATTTCCAAATCAATGAGCTTCATCTCGTTCTAAACAAAAAGTCCATCTCTTCACCAACAGTCATGCTTGGTTAATACGCTGAGCTTTTTTCAATGCAATCTTTTACATATTCTCTCTGAAGCAATGTTTCCAAGCTATATGTTTTCAACAAGATACTAATAGATGGTCCATGGAGGAGAAAAAAGTTTATATAGTTGACTAAGCTTGAGGCTGGCTGGTAAAATAAACTTAAATAGATTTCTTAAATTTTTTTATTTATTTAAAAAGTTTGTTTTAATTTTACATACCAACCACAGTTCCCCTTCCCTCCCCTCCTCCTACTAGCCCCCAGCTTCTTCCCACCCTATCCCTCATCCACTTCTCAGAGAGGGTAAGGATTCCCACAAGGAGTCAATATAGTCTGCATATTAAGTTGAAGCAGGACTAAACCAGCCACCATATGAAAGCTGAGCAAGGTATCCCTCTATAGGGAATGGGCTCCAAAAAGCCAGTTCATGCACTAGAGATAAATTCTGGTCCCACTGCCAGAGACCCTATAATCTGCCCAAGCCACACACTGTCTTCCACATTCAAAGTGCCGAGTTCGGTCCCATGTAGGTTTCCAACTGTCAGTCCAGAGCCCATGAGCTCCCAGTAGCTCAACTGTGTTTGTGGCTTTCTCCATGATGATCTTGACTCCTTTGCTTATATATATAATCCCTCTTCACTCTCTTTGACTAAATTGGGAGTTGGGGCCAGAATTCTGTGCCTTTTTAAAGTTTCTGTCACTTAACTTTTCTTTTTCTGATTTATTCATTGTATTTAATTCTTAGAAGTAGATGGCACAGTCGCAAATTCAGTGGAATTTTAGGGGACCAAATGCAGATGGATACTGGTTCAAATAGTATCACTGTAAGGAAAGCTGAAGATCCAAGGCATTCATGCTAAAGATTTCTCCTCTTTCAATGACATAAGAATGCTTTTGCTTAATCACAAACCCAGAAGGATAAGCAGGGGTATACTCACTCATTAGTGGACCTTAAGCAAAAGCATTCTTATGTCTGTCATTAGATCTCTTAATTATGGGATTTCTCCGGAGTAGTTAACTTCTCATGAAAGAGGTGGCATGTAGCATCAGCTAAGTCTTTCCTTCCTTTGTTTCTTCCAAGAACATATTTTTCTTTGTATCTTTCAGATCTAATCCCCAGGGAACATGATAAGAGAATCCTTAAAAGACAATAAAAAATTGTTGAGTGGGATTAAGGAGTCTGGGGCAGTAGGACATATCTATGTTATTGGTATGTACTGCTCACAGGAGTGTGACACTTCAAAGCCAGTCCTATGTGGTGGCTAGCTTGCATCCCAAGGTCAAGGCAAAGACTGATATTGGGGATTGGAGGTCTGTGTCTCTAGGGTCAGTCCAGTCTTACACAATCAATATCACTTTACCTTGTCTATGGTTTCAGTGACAATCTGATTGTCACTGTTGTTTTCCAACTGTGTGAAGTTTAGGAAAAGGAATGGTAGAGTCTTATACTGTTTGGGAGAGAAGTAGCTTGGCCAGGCTGTGAACTGGAGCCTGACCAAGTTAAAAAAGCAGATGTTTAGAACAGCTGGTTATTTTATGCTTTAAACACCCCTGAAGCATCAGCTGCCATATTTGAAAGTTTCATTTGCTATAGGTGGGACCAGGATCATGGATAAAAGGTCAGGCTGACCTACTTTAATAAGCTTCTCTGTGGTTTGCACCAAGAAGAACTCACCTCCTTAGAGACATCAAGTTTAGAAGCACCCACCTTGGGTCCACAAGCCCATTGGGAATGTCGCAACTAAGAAATAATCTTATAAAAGACATATGTTGCTTAATACAACTAGAAAATAAGACTCACAGAGGCAAACCTGCTCATCCCATGTCATTTTTCTGGAATTCTTTGTAACACACTGTTATTTTGTTCCTCCTATTCACCCCAGATTTTTTTTCTTCACAGGATCAGACCTAATTAATTTATCTAATCAGACCAAATTAATTTATCTAAGTCACTTCGGTTCTTGTTGAGCTATTCTTGAATTTAAATATCAGCACACAGTTTCAAATCACAGATCCATATATGATGTATTTTATTCACTATAACAGAAGTTTGTGGCACAAATAGAAGTTAGTCTTGTGTGTTCTACCACATATCCAATACTTTAAACTGACATTTAATAGAATGAAGTCAAGGAGACCATCAAAAGAGAGAAATACACACTCCAATCTCAAAAGTCCTAAATCTCATCATATTTTCCCCTACAGCATCTAGTCTATAAAGGGAACTTGGGGTATTTTTCCCACAGAACTCTTAGGAAGGTTAATTAGCTACCTGAAATCATTAATATGCTCTTAAACTTGAAGTTAAGGGGCTGATTCCCCTGGACTTCTGGGAAAATACCTGCCTACATCTACATAAACAAATCATTTCTATTCACCTCTGTGACCCCGGGCTGGAATCTCACTAGCTTCCAGCAATCAGAAAAGCCCTATTTTTTTTCTTTCAAATTCTATTTTGAAAAATTCCCTGGCCTATATCATAAAATCAATGCCCATGATTTTAATTAGCAATGAATCTGGTAAAATTAATTAAATTATTGTCAGATTCAGACTGATCAAATTTATATTTTTCACAGGAAAGAAACACAGCAAGAAAATAATTTAAATTAAGCAAAATGAATCACCAAGCTATTCCAGTGATTTCCACGGATAGGGACACACAAGAGTGGTGCCAGAAAACCAGTACAGCTGTACAAATATGTTCGCTATTTTAGGTAATTTGCCTTCCTAGTAGAATTCTCCACATATTTGAAAATGTTTACATTATTAACAGAATTTGTACCTTTAATCCAGTTGTCTGAAACTTTAGTATAAAACATTGTTGTTTTTACAAACCAAGTTTGTTACACATCATCGTCAAAGAAAAACAGCAGAGAGAAAGAACTTGAGGATTTGTTAGGCTTTAGAAAGGGCAACATGGTCTGAAAGGACACAACAATTATAGTAATGGACAGACTGAGCTAGGTAGGGTAAGTTCTGGCCAGGGAACTAGTTACTGCTGTGTATTTCAGACCTGGTTAGAAGAGTCAGCTTTAGAGATTTTTCACCACAAAGAAATAATATATATTTGAGGTGATGAATTATGTAACTTCTCTGATTTGTTCATGTGACAATATACACAGATGTCAAAATATCATTTTGGGTCCTATTGTTATATAATTAGTAATGGCCAGTTAAAATGTAACAAGAGTAGATCAATAAGATGCATGCCTCAATTTCATGGGTGTTTTCCAGTATCTCTTTCAAGCTGTCTCCCTCCTTAGGAAAATGGGGTAAAAGGCAAGTTCTTAAGATTTACTGGTCACAGCCATTACTCTGCCATTGTACTCAGGGTGTGAACTCTTCCTCTGGTGATTCATAAGATTAAGGCTTAGGCTAATACAACATGCTTAAAATCTTAAATCATAGTATCACAAAGCCATTTCTCAAGTCAGATCATGCTCACTTCAGATGGTTACCTGGAGATGGACAAATTCGTACTAGTCCCTGACATTTCACAGTTGTACATACATATTTCTAATTGCATGTGCTAATGCAAAATGAAAATGTTGAGTCTGATTGTTGCACAATGTTTTGCAATCTTTGGAATCATACGGCTTCCTTCATCAAATGTATGGCCAGTTTCCCCTATTTTAGAAACACCCTTCCCTTGCCATTTCTAAAGAGTGAATCTTGGAAAGTTATGAACTTGTGTATTCATTTTTTCTCTCTCTTTTAAGTTGGGGACAGTCCTTTAGTATCAACCACAGCCACACATTTTAAAAGTTTAATTATAAATTATCATAAAATCACTGGCTAAATAGTTACTCTGCATAAGTTGACCAGAAATTTGATGTGTGAGCATTTCCAAAAACAACTTCTAAATGCAACATGAGGGGTCACTGTGACCCATAACCCATGAGCCTTGAGAAGTCCCTATGCTCAAAGACTGAGCACTGCTATGGCAGGTTTTCAACAAAGACTCACATGTGACTGTGCTTACTTTAGACCACTGATCTGATGTGATATATATCTATGTGATATTTGTATCTATAGATATAAATCTAAATATATTATTTATGTACATAATATATATATATAATTTAATTCATCAGAGATGGGTCATTTTCTGGGTATGGATGAAGAGAGCAGCTTTAACCAAATAAATCCGAAAGACAAATATTACTTTTGCTTGAGGACTTTCCTGCATTATCAGAGGCCTGCCTCTCAGCTGTAGCGAAAATTCACAAGTCAGTTTAAGTCCCATTTGACCTTCACGTACTGCACCAACCCCGCCTGTCCAGCAACACTGAATCTTTTTTTTTTTTTTTTTTTAACCTGTAACACCACCTTGTAACATTGTGGGAGTCCTGGGGGAAGCTCTAATAGTGACGGATGGTCCACCAATTCCCCGTAGAAGCAGATGCCATCAATAGCACTGACCTCGATAGGCAATCGCTCTGCTGATTAGTGGGAGAAGCAGCAACTCCTCACTCGACAGGGGTGATAATGGAGAAGGACTTCTGAGCTGCAGCAGCAGGCTGAGATCCTGCAGCGGGGAGAAGGAAATTCCTTAATCAGGAAACAGCTCCCCAAAGCTGGGGAAAGCAGACTCAGCCAGGCATAAAGAATCACACTAGACTGTATGCCCAATTCCACAATTAACGAGGCGTGTTGGGAGGAAGATAATTATACTTTCTCATATCTCCATTGATCAACATAATCATAATGAAAACAAAATAAATTTCTGAAACTTGAAGTTCCAGGAAATGTGATATTTTGTCAGCTACCTCATTTCGCCCTTGTTAATCATCTTGCCAGATTAAAAACTCATGATTGTTTCCATTTTACCCATCTGGAAAAGAGCTTTTGATGGCACAAGACTTGAGTCAGTGGTGGTAGAAAAGGTTTAACAGGGGCAGCTGGCAAGAAAAAAAAGTCTGCCAAGACTGGGAGCAGGATATAGGGATACAGATGATGTGCAGTTTGTATAAATTCACCCACACAAAAGAGCAAGCACTGTTATGAAGCCATACATAGGCTTTCTTGTCTTCCTACATCCTTTGTGTCTAACACTGCTCTGATGCCTTCCTTCTGAGTCCTCCCTGCACCATTGTAGTTCTCTGGTTTTGGACCAGCATGGGAATATGAATGTTGAACAACTTCAGCTATCTGAATATTTCATCTCTTGGCTACTCCATTGGCAAGGGAGGAATAAGAGATATATTCAGAGCCTTTTCTTCAGAGTGGGGTTAAGTTTCAGTAAGTGATATATTTATTAATAAGTATAGTATTGGTCAAGGAGGAGACTCAAGAAGCATCTTCCCCTCCAAAAAATTTCTCCCATGCCTGTAGCCAGAAGTTTTCTGATCCATCCAGCCACCGTACCCAAGCATTCCCATGGCCACTTATACAATAATTATTCAGAGTCTTATGTTAATTATAAACTGTTTGGCCTATGGCTCAGGCTGAGCACCAGCTAGCTCTTATAACTTAACTCAACCCATTTTTATTAATTTATGTATTGCCTTGTGGCTCCGTTGTTTTACCTGTATCCCATTACATCTTGCTTTCTGGGTGGTAGCCTGCAGCTTCTCCTTGACCTTGCCCCTTCTTTGTCTTTATATCTGCTTGGATTTCCTGCCTGCCTCTCAACAACCATGTCATAGGCCAAAACATCCTTTTTACTAACAAAGGGTAGTAAAAGCATATTCACAATATATAAAAAGACATCCCATGTCACATGCCCAAATATGAATTGCTCATTTTATCACCCTCCAAAAGAATTTACTTATGTTATAGGATTGCCTTGCATTCAAATGTAACAACACACTTTAAGAAAGAAAACTGCCATTCATTTCCCACTTAACAACAAAAAAAGAGGAGTTATATAGCATTTTTCAGCTTGAAAGAAAATTTTCCTCAAGAGTCAAGATTAGGGTTAGGGAATATTGCTGCTAGTTATAAGGTAGAAGGGTGTTTTCCATTTTTAGTTATGAAGGTAATTATTTTACTGATTTGTTTATTCACATTGCTACATTCTTCAGGCAGCATCCATGACCCCCCTCATGCCTTTTCTATACCACAAAGCTCTAAAGAACAGCACAGCTATTGGTTATCATGGACACATGAATGTCACTTATTACACTGTTATGTATATCTTACCATGCTAGTCATTGTCATTATCTATAGGTGATGCAGCTGGGCAGGACTATTTTATTGCTTTGCCTAGCTTTACCCCACCCTCACCCTTTGGCAGCTTGCATAGAAAATTCTCAAACACAATAAGGCAGATCACTGGAAAGAGACCTTCAGGCCTGAACCAGATCAAATCATTCAAGTCCTGTGTCCTAAGTGAGGGGTATCTTTAGAAATAAGGCCTTAGCTCAATGTCTCAGAACCTCTGAGAGGCAAACAAACGCTACTTGATAGTCTATATGGTTTTGGGAGTCACCTGGAATACCCTGTTCAGCCATTCAAACAGAGGTTTCCCCTGCCTGGTACTGGGTTATCTATTAGTCTGTGGTTCTTGTGAAGAACATTTTCAGCCCAAGTGATTTAATTTTCTTTAATATATATATATATGTATAGATATACATATATGCACACAAACACACATGTACTCATACACTTATATGTACCATGTAGAATTTTAGGACTACATACTAAATACTAAGTAATATGATTTTTGTGGCTTTATTAAACAACCTTGGTGTTGTTTTTTCCACCTGTCCTTCCTTCTCCTTCTGTCTCGATTTTCCTCTCTGCTCCCCAGTTGATATCCGCTCCCCATTATCCTACCTCAGATAACATGCATCCCACTATTCTCACCTCAATACACATACGCACACCTAGGGTCCCTATATAGTTCCCTGGTTCCTGCAGTTACTCCATGTTGTATACATAAATCTAAAAACCTGCGGCTAAGAACTGCAGATTAGAGAGAACCTGCAGTCTCTGAATCTACTCAACAGGAGGGAAATCAGGCATGCTACTAGGGACCTAACCAGCTTCTGGGGCTAGTGAGGTAGCCATGAACCTTTGACAATGATCTACTATTGTCACTTTGCAAAACTGGCATAATTCCTCACTACATTCCAAATCTTATCCTCAGAGCTACTGATTAGTGGCCACTCCTCATCTCTTCACAATGACTGGAAACCATCACAGAAAACAACAATTGAACATAATGTGGTGACCAATGCACTGTGGGAGTCCAGCTCCAATGGTTATATATGCACAATAGTTCCTATATCTATAGCTCAAAAAACATGGCAGAAACAAGGATGTAAAGACTGGAAGAACCAGAATAGCAGGACATATACTGTGAAACAGTGTCTAATAGAAGTGACTGTGTAAACAAGATCAAAACAATGGTAATATCAATGGACATGTTAACATGGAAGAGGGTCCCACCCTTAGACAAAAGATAGGCAACTGATTGATGACTGCTGAGAGAGAGAGAGGTAGCTTCTCCCAAGGATGAGCCCACCTATTAGTTGTCCATTGGAAAATGGTCAGCCATAAAACTATATATATTTAAAAGGTTATATTTATATGTGTTGTATGTCCATATGTGTGGAGTGAGAATAAAAAGAAGAGAGGCCATCAGTGTGTGAGTAAGGGGATAAATTAGAGGGGATGCATGATATCTAGGAGTCACTAGAAGGAGAAAAGAGAAGGAGGAATGTAATATAATACTATTTTGATATATATATTGTGTTATATATATATATATGTATTACTTTGTCTACAAGAACTTGTACAAACAAGTCTTTAGAATAAGGGTTTTGACAAATCTTTGAACCCTGTGGACTATGACACACTTGGCAAAATTTTAAAATATGACTATCTCATCATCCATACTGGGGAATGAATAAATAAAACAGTGTAAAAATTAGGGTCAGTAGAAACATTAGCCCAGCACTAAATTCAGCGAAAACAAAGGTGCAGATTAGGATCCCACTGAGCAGAAGACTGAGTCCTTGGAGGAGCTTAACACTAGCCCTATGTCATGTGTCATGTGGCAGTTGGGATGGATTCATCTGAGAATCAGTCTCTCTGTCTCTCTGTCTCTCTCTCTGTCTCTCTCTCTCTCTCTCTCTCTCTCTCTCTCTCTCTCTCTCCCTCTCTCTCTCTCTCTCTTTCTCTGAAACAATGTGAGTTCCAGTTTTGGAAACGTGATGAGACAGAGGCTAGATCAACGTGGTACAGGCTGACATTGCCATTGGAAGCTAAAAGTCATCAACTTTTCATACCTCAGGGATGAATACAGTGACAGAGAACACATCTGACTTGATTTGGCTCACTGGCTAAAGGAATAACATTTTTGTGACTCTGAATTATTCATATATAAGCAGGGATATTGCATAATTTCTACATGTTTAGGTTGCTACAAAATATTTTTACTTGTTTTTGTAAAGGGACTCTACTGGACTGTCATTATCTTCAAGATTGGCATATGATAATTCAGTGGATTGACTCCGTTGGGTCTCACTCTTTACTCTCCTACCTCTTAGCTGGGTGATTTGGAGATAATCAGTGTTTTAGTTATCTGTTTTTAGAATAAGGATTGTCTTAGCCCTATTACCTACAATACTTAGAGATTATGTTAACTAATATTTTTAATATTATATGGGTGTTTGGCCTAACATGTATGTCTATGCATCACCTATGTGCCTAGTATCTCCAGAAACCAAAGAGGGTGTTGGATCCCTTAGAACTAGAGTTTCATATGGTGGTGAGCATCCTGGACTTGTGGGTGCTGGAAATCAAATCCAGCTCCCATGGAATAGCAATCAGTATGCCTAACCACTGAGAAATCTCTCCAGCAAACGTAGGCATAGTTTTAGATAAAAGCCGGTCGTGCAATTCAAAGTAATACACAGCATTGTATTTTCACATGGAGAATTTTTTCAATTTACTAAATAGTATTGGGCAAGCTACCCTGTATCTTTGAGCTTCGATCTCATACTTGAAAAAGGGGATTGAATTTCCAACAACTGATCTCTATAATATGCTCTAAGCCTACATTTCATGACTACCCAAGTTATTTCCACTCAGTCATGCTATTCCTTGCATAAAAAACATTAAATCAATGTGACAAGGCTCTTAGTTGATAGGGAGTCACTACTATCACTGTACTGGAAGTATGTTAGAACAGGAATTAATGAATGAAACTCATCATGTCCACAGCAAAAGAGAATGAGTCATTGAAAGTACTAAGAGCCCTTCATTGTGGTGTTATATTAAATGATACAAAGAAAATACAAGTGACTCAACTGTCAGTCAATCTGAATGATTCCCTTATACAAAGAAATCAGACTTAATTGGTACACACCATCCATAAATAAAGAGTGGAGACAACCCTTTAACTACAAGATGCAAATTCATGTTCATGAATGCCAGTCAATCATTTTAAATGGTCCAAACTCCTCTGTGTCGACAGTAAAACTGGTCCTCTGAGCTCTCACTGCAGACCTCCTGCTCAGGAAAGAACCAGAAAGCTTCACAGCACCTGTGTTGCATGCTGCAGTCACAGCCCTTGGAGGGCAGTCTACAGCCTCACATACTTCCCGGGGTAGAAACTGCACCTGATCACCTCTAATCTCCACTGAGGCCTCAAAACGAAAAACTGCTTGTGGTTTCTGCTGCAGAAATACCAACAGCAGCTAGGTGATTATATCCTGGAGATGTTGCAAGCTCTGTCTTCCAAGTAATATTTCAACAGCACTGGCAGAAAATGTAGCCCAGGAATTGCTGGCGATTGCTACACCACTACATTTAACATTGTTAATATTTAACCACTGAAAGAGCATTCTCTTCTGACTCAGAAAGTCCAAGGTGTACACAGACACAGACACAGACACACAGACACACAGACACACAGACACACACACACACACACACACACACACACACACACACACACACACACACTGGGTCTCCCTAGGCCTTTATTCTGCTTCATCCTTGGCATGCTACAGTTCTCTGTACTCCTGGACTGTTTGCCTACACCAATGCTCCATCCCTGAACCCTAACCCTACCAGATGTGTTCTTTGTATGATCTAGAGTCAAGTGGAACTTTACTCAGCCCTTAGTTTTTTCTCTAACCTCAATCTCTCTCATCTTTGGTCCTTTTTCTTGCAAATTATTTTCCTTTTAATCCTATTACAGGCATATATATTGTCCCTTTCATAGTCACAAGCCAATCTTACTCACACCCTCTAGTATTAAAGATAAGGGGTTACTTTTATTCCCCTAATATAATGGGAATATAATTTTGGGGTGACTATTATGACAAAAAAAGGCAAGTCGTCTTGCTGTGAGTAGCTGGGGCTCTTACCTAGAAAGAGGCATTTTAGAAATGGACCACAACCATATACCCTCAGGCCAGACCTAACTTGATTTTTCCAAGTTGATTTAAAATACTCAACACATGTTATCAATATTATTTCTGTCCCAATTTTAAAGCCACAATTATCGTGGAGAATATTAAAGTTGTTCTTACACCTTCTGCCTATTTGAGCACTGGCTTCCAGTCTTATTATAAAACATTAAGAATCTAATTCACATCTTGCTGCAAAAATAAAGTTCTGCAGAAACTAAAGGGAAATACATCTTCGGCGAGATTCCATCATCCCTTATTAATGCCATAATTGAGGGCTATAAATCTGTTTCTTATACAATTCATGCAATGAAATACTTAATGGATTGTGAATGACATGTTATAAAACCAGGCATTAAGTGTCGCAATTTATATTTAAATGTGCTTCAGACATAAATAAGCGCTCTATAAATAGTAGGCATCCTCATGTCAGTGGATACAGCCTTCCACTTCTAGCTGACTCAAGAACAGAGTCATTAGAGACCATTGCTGACACCAAATTGTCTTTGTGGTTTGAACAAGGTGGGATGTTTCCTTTCTCTCAAGCTTAAGATAGTTTATGAACATCTGATTGTTCAAGGGTTCTACAGTGGCAGGTAATAGGACTTCTGTTGTGAGATGAGAGCCTTCAGGGAGCATCAGAATGCTCACCCACCTGCCCTGAACCAGTATGTTGAACATTAAGGTTACAGCATGGTCCAAATGAAAATATGATGGGTAGACCAAATAAAGAAATGATGGTGCACCTGCACTCACAAAGATTACTACCATCCAAGACTTCCTATTATGCTACACATCCTCTGCGAAAGTGCTTTTCACTAAGACAATGTGCTGCCTACCACTAGTAGTCAGGCAAAGATGAGAAAACACCAGTCACCAATCAGGAGAACCTTCAGTGACCATCACTCAGTAGCCCTTAGGTAAGCAATGTGGCTCAGACAAGGATAAGTGTTCACCTGTAAAACAGAAATTTTACTTCTCTCTCTCCTCTCTCTCTCTCTCTCTCTCTCTCTCTCTCTCTCTCTCTCTCTCTCTCTCTCTCTCTCTCGTGTGTGTGTGTGTGTGTGTGTGTGTGTGTGTGTGTGTGTGTGAGAGAGAGAGAGAGAGAGAGAGAGAGAGAGAGAGAGATCTCGTCTCTGCCATTACAAATCTTGGTAAATCTTAAAGTTTCAGCCAAATCAAATGGCTGTTGTTTCCCACCATAAGATGGAAGCAAACATTGATTCACCATGCTCACAACATAAAAAATCAGTTCTGCCATCTTGGTAACTAAATAAACCTATACACACACACACACAGCACATTCACGTATATGTATCTACATATATACTACTAAAGCCAATGAACTGCCAGGGCCAGGATGATTATGGTTGAATCTGAGCCTGCAATCTGACTCTGTGTCACAAGATAATACTACAGAACTTTGTTTCTCAGGAGGAAGAAAAGAGAAAGCCAGCTAATGAATAAGCTCTAATATTGATTCTACTAGAACGGATACCTGGATCCATATGTGTAAATGTCTCAGGCCTTTCCACACCACTCCCCTAGTTCACTGCTTCTCTGGCTACCCCATGAGTCCTGCCATCTAACCCCAAATGTAAAGCAATGGCTTTTGAAGCTTCATAGATTAGAATGTCTTTTTCTCTAGTAATATATCCCCTGGAGTTGACAATATTCTGGACTACTCTGTCACCAAATACAGCTAGGTTATCTGTGCCCAGAGGCACACATAGGGTACCCACATTCCACCGAGTATTCTCATCTCTCTCCTCTGCTTCCCTTTCTTTCCTCATGATCTCTTCCTATGCTTCAGGTATTAAGGTGTAGTCTAGGAATCTCAGTGACCAGAGAGGAGTATTTTTCCATGCTAAATATAGTTTTGGTTATCTTTAATAATTTCATGTATGTTTTATGTATTTTTATCATTTGCTCCCCATTATCCTAACTCATCTCTCCCTTTGAAAACCTTTTTCTTTCCAACCAGTTTTCTTCTCTTTCATGTCAAAGACCCAAAAAACAAACTAACAAAAAAAGACATCCTACCTGCTGAGTTTGATTAGGGTGGCCCCTCAGCACACTATTCTTACTTCCCTATAGGAGCATAGGTAATCAGCAACCAGTAACAGTTGCCAAGGGTGGGGTCTCTCATGAGGAGAAGGTAATAATTTTCGCCATACATATCGTATCATAGACATAGAAATAGGCCTGATGACTATCTTATTTTAGGATGTGTGTTCTGTAATCTGGAAAATTTTTAATCTGTTCATCAATTCATCATGGCTTCTAGAACAGCAGAGCTCAGCAGGTATTAATGATGCTAATGCTATTTAATAACTAAGGTGATAGGAATTTGAATTGTGCCTCACATGTGACACATGGGAGACTTGATGCAGGGCTTCTAAATGCAAATCTATCTCGAAAACCTGATGTAATTAGCAAAACGGAATTGCTCAAGTTACAAGGACTGTTCTCAGTTGTAAATGCTGGAGGTTGCAAGAGCTACCTAACAGTGTTGTGCCTCAGTTTTATTGCCTGTAAGCTGGGCCCATTAATATTGCCTCATGAAAAGAAAGCATACAAAGACTATAAAGGAGAGACCATAAGCCAGGCACCTCACAAAAGCCTGAAAAATCCTGGTTTTGTTTCCTGTTTGTCACCTCCTTCTACATATTATCTTCATTTTTTCATTCTTATTTTCCCTGAGTTTTTATTTTTTTAATTTCCATTATCTCTATCAAGAGCACTGCACTAATAAATAGCTTAGGGTTTTTTTATTATATGTATGTTTATTTTTTAATATTCATGAACTGGAAACAACTAAAATATCCCCTTAAAAGACAGTAGTTACTACATGGTATATCTATGAACTATCATCCACACTTAAAAATGGGTTCCCATTAAATACTAAATCATAAAATGTGGTTGGAACTTAAAGTCATTTTGTGGATTTGAAAGCAAACTCCAAAGTTCACATACTATATGATCCCATTCATAACACACTCTCAAATGACAAAAATGTAGAGATGGTGAATAAATGAGAGTCATTATCAAAATACAGGGGAGTTGATGTGGGCAGAAGAGAGCAGGGAGTAAAAAGGGAAGCATGCGGAATCTTAGCAGCAGTGGATAAACCAACATGGGTAATTTGAGGAGAGAATACAGGTGGTGTTCAGAGGGTAGGAAAAGGATTTGAAGGAGGGAGCATGGATACCACCTAAATACATTGTATTTATGTTTAAAATTACCAAAAAAAAAATAAGTTAAAATAAAATTAAATTCAAGTTTTGGGGGTCTGGTTTTTGTTTTTCATTTTTTATTGAAAATAGATTTTGTTTTCATATTCTGATTATGGCTTCCGGGTCCACAACTCCTCCTCCACTTCCCTACCAACCCAAATCTACACCCTTTCTCCCTCTCATGAGAATACAAACAGACATCTAAAACTAATAATAACAACTGAAAAGACAAAAGGAAACAAATTTAAGATCTCATGAGAATACAGACATCTAAAACTAATAATAACAACTGAAAAGACAAAAGAAAACAAATTTAAGGTTTTAAATGATTCTTTCTGGTGCCCTGAGGTTACCAATGTACCTCATTTCTCACGCCCTGTTTGCTCTCTGTGGCTGTAATAAATATCATGACCAAAAGCAACTTGGGGGCTAGAGCGTTTGTTTCACTTACATTGCCAAGTCTCCGACCCTCGTGGAGGGAAGCGGAAGCTGAAAAGCAAGCACATGAGAAACCTGGAAACTCAGACCACGGAGGAAGCCCTGCACTGAGGAGCTTTCTTAGACTCGGTGATGGCACCGCCCACAGGGAACTGGCCCCACCCACAACCATCATTAACAAAATGCTTCACAGACAAGCCCACAAGCCAATCAGATGGAGGCAATTTCCACCTGTGCCTCCTCCTTTCCAGGTCATTAAGGTTTGTGTCAAATTGACTTCAAAGAACCAGCGCTGCCACCTTGAGAACCAAAGGAAACGTGGGAGACAATTCAAAGGAGTCAGAGAAGGTGATGTTCACACCTCGGGAAATGAGCCCAAGATTTGAGTCTCAGCATCTGTTTATTACAGAAAATTATCTTTCCTCATTATGTCAGAATCTCACTACAGTTTATTAGGTTATTCAGAATTTCTGAGTCCTATTTTAAAAAGCTGACTACTGAGTTTGCTGTGGTTTTCTGGCGTTTAATTGTTTGGGAGCCCTGGCACGGGGAGTGGGGCGGGGAGGTTGTTTGTTTTGCTTTGCTTTGCTTTGGGTTTTTCTTTTTTCTTTCTTTCTTTCTTTTCTTCTTTCTTTCTTTCTTTTTTTTTTTTTGAGAGAGAGTTACTCCCGTTGAGTATCTAGATATTTGTCTTTTGTGTTTTCTTCCTACTCTGCCCCACTGATTTTTTTTTCTCAATTGTAATAACCTCTCATTTTACCAACTATCTCTCAGAACTAATTTTTCTGCACTAGAACTGTTGAGGTCCCAGGTTAGACCACTTGAGCTTTTTAATGGTTGCCTTCTCAGCGGCCAGCAATTAGATAGTAGTGGCTGATCTGCTATAGTTCACATGATACACAGCAAGTTCCCTCTGGTCTTCTGGGATTCTGACCCTTGCATTCCTCTTAGCCACCCACCAGAGCTAGATGAGAAGATCCTATTGCTGAACACACTATGCACCTTAGTTGCAAAGCACAGGGAAATAAAGTTGGAATGATATGAAAGGTTCCTTTTTGGTAGTCCCAGAAAGCATCACACAGAGTTCTGGGTGTTTAGACCCTATGCATTATGATAGTGACCTGCCAGTAAGAATGTGCCCTCTGCAAAGTAATACCTAACTATAGGATTAGAGGGTAATCACCCACTCCAATTGTACTCACTGCCAGCATCGCAAGAGGAACTCATGTGGAAAATAGTGGTTGAGGATGTCTTACACACTTACTACTCCAGCCTTAATCAGAGAAACTGCAATGAACCACAGCTAATGTCGAGAAATATGGATGCTCAGGATAAGGATGGCTCTGAGGGCTTAGCACTAAGCAGGACATTTCTACTACCTCTCAGGATCCAGGAACATCACAGAAAATGGGCCATAAAATAGGGAGAAAGGTCAAGAAATACTACCTTCTAGACATGGCAAAGCCACTGTAAATCTCACAGCAACTATGGCAGTTTCTCTGATTAAGGCTGGAGTAATGTTTGTCTCTGGGTATCAACTAATGTTTAGATGGCAGTTGGAAACCATGTCATTTTAGCTAAACAACAGAAGTGTATAAGACATCCTCAACCACTATTTTCCACATGAGTTCCTCTTGCGATGCTGGCAGTGAGTACAATTGAAGTGGGTGATTACCCTCTAATCCTATAGTTAGGTATTACTTTGCAGTGGGCACATCCTTACTGATGGGTGGGGCCAATAGAAGACCTGGCCTGTCAAATGAATTATCATGGAGGGCCCATGGGGCTCTCCTCACCTCTGATGAACTATTCAATACTAATAGATTCTTGAGGACAGACATTTGTTGTTTCCACCTATGTACAACAGGATCCAATGGATAACTCCAAACCAAATGGCCACACTGGGAAAACTGATTAAACTAATGAGCCTCAAAAAAAACCCAAAACAACCAAAAAAAGAGGGATGAATGAGTGGAAGGGTGGTAATCCATGTGGGAGACTATACTAGGGGAGTTGCAGAGGTCAGAATGCACTATCTATGTTATTAAATCATCAAATAAAGGTTACCTTTAAAAAAAAAAACTCATACTCTCAAGTCCCTGTACTCTTTTTCTTTCATCTAACCAACATTTTTGAGGCTTTGTATTAATAAAACATGTCAGTTAACTAAACCCAAAGGGTGTGCTCTTATAGGTAGTATGGAAAAACTCCCATTTGACACCTGTACATTATTGTGGTTCCTTTTCATTAGATCTGCGGCTTCAGTTAGGAAATTCTGTGAGGAGCACATACTGCCCATCCAATTTAATCACACAGCCCATGTCTTCACTTTGTTCTCTGTTGCAGTTTCCTGTCATAAGAAGACGAGAAACAAGTATTGATTTTAAGTTATCCATTTTAAAAATAAGTTTGAGCTTCCAACAAAAATTGAAATATAGACATACACACTACAGTGTCTTCCGAGACTCTCTACCCGCTTCAACTTTATGAGTAATCTTCCTCTACCAATTCATTTATGTCACAAGCCCACACAGCCTTCATTCTGATTCTGTTGATCACCTTCCAGATGTGGACTAGCACACAGCTTTGTAGATATCTCATCCCACCCAAAACTCATGTCACCATCTAACTTCTTCATGTACTCTGGGGGCCTTGAAAATGAGTCAAAATCAAGCCTCAATGTGATGTTAGTGGCTATCAATGGCTGCAATGATAGTCTCCGCAGATGATTTACATATGCTTCCAAGGTACTTCTAAAGCTTGAATTTGAAATACTATTTTTAAAAGGCCACAAACTCAAGTCTCCTGGTAGATGAGCAAGGGAAATCTAGATGAATGATAAGAAGTGCCCCTGTCACCTACCAATCACAGACTATGTAAAAGCTTGTGTTCAGAACCTGGGCATGTCATCTATCTCTGCTTGGCAGTCTGCTCCCAGATAACTGTGCTATTTGAAGGGATTCTGGCAGAGTCTTGATGAACTAATCAACCTCCTTACCTTTGGAAGCACAGCCACTGAGAGTTAACTGAGTTTCTGAATGAAAAAAAAAAAAAAATGATGCTTTCTGGAGGCATTCAAACACTGAGCAAGGCTTTTTTATTCCTCTAATAGACTGAATAAAAGCTTTAAATTTTGCATACAACTTGAGGGATTTAATTTTTAATACAAATTAATTTATCGAACAATGGTGTTTAAGAGCAGGGAGTGATACAAGGAAACATTTATCAGAGAGTCAGTGGGGAAGAGAAGAAAAAGACTGACTGGCTAGCCAGTTGTTTGAACACTAGGAGATCAGCAAGCCTGAGAGATAGTCAAGCCTGGCTATCTTCCAGAGATATATGGAAGCAGGAATAAATAATGCGCATCCTTACCCTTCTGCATACAGTGAAAGTAGAGACCCCCAGTGTGAAGTTCCCAGTGTTCATCACACGTGAAACTGCAAAACTTCCAGGGTTACTTTGATATGAACAAGGTTAATGCGTTCCTCGAGATTAATTGTAGCTTCACCAAGAAATTTATTGAGGGTGAGGGAATCTGAAAGTGAAAGGAGGGGCAAAAGCCTCGTTAGAGATTTATCATCAGGGGGTGATGGATGGAAGCCTTCAGAAACCAATAATGGGATTTTAAAGATTCACGTAGGCTGCACTAAAGGGATCTAGAGTGCTTACCTTGGACAAAATAGAACTGGTGGCTGGAGGGCAAACATGGGAAGCACATGAGCACAGTCAGCCACTGCAGAAGCAGCTGCCACAACACACAATGCTTTGACAAAGTGTCAGTGGGTCATGGCTTAGTCTCGCTTATAGTATTATATGGATTTGCTTTTAGCCTGATTATTAAACAAGCTACAAATGCAAAATAACCTTCAGAAAGGCTGGTATGAATATGAACATGGACTTTGCAATTGAGTAGACCTAAGCTGGGGTCTTATCTAAATATTTACCTCTATTTCTTCTTCCATAAGAACAAGAAAAATAATCATATCAAATTATATTTGTGCTGTAAGACACAAGATCATGAATTTTAAGCAATTATACATTTTAAACTTCAAGAAAATGTGCTATCTTTCCCAGAACATTTCCCTATCATTGTCAGAGGTAATAAAGGAGTAAGTACAGAGACCCAGTAAGAGTCAGATAGAAGCGTTCAGTGCATCCCAAGCATGTTCTAGAAAAATATCTATGTTGTCTTTTCTGTAGACAAGATCACCAAATAATCATCCCTTCATCCCTTCTTCTTGATATCAATAGCTTATCAGTCACTCATGCACTTTGCAGCTCATTACATGACTACTTCATATAGAACATATCCTATTTAATTAGTCCTTGCTTATCTTACTTTAAGAACTCAACAATTTCAGATGAGCACAGGAGACAACTTACATTTAATCAGCTATGTTAATAGAGATCTTTGTACCTTTCTGAAGAGATTTCCATAGATGCCGCATATGTATGTACATTCATGTTACCTTTAACTTCAGTGGGCAATATGCCTTAATATTGTCTATAACTTTGCAGACTAAGAATGTTTTAGAGTTATGAAGTTCTCCATGCCTTTCTGTCTACCACCTTTCACAGAAAACTGAACCAAAACTTAGAGTTTTGTTCAAGATGACCAAAGTTAAAAAAGTGTGTGTTTGTCTGTGTGTATGTATTTGTATGTGTGTGGTGTATATATATATATATATATATATATATATATATATATATATATATGTGTGTGTGTGTGTGTGTGTGTGTGTGTGTGTGTGTGTGTGTGTGTGTGTGTATGTGTGTGTGTTGATTACATGACACCTTTGTTAATTCACATGTTGCCTCAGCAAAACCACTGACAAATGCAACTTAAGGGAAAAAGAGCTTATTCTGATTTACATTTCCAAGAAGGTAGAGTCAGTCACAGTGACAAAGGCACAGTAGCAGGAGCATGAAGGGTACATATGTCACCTTTTCTACACAATCAGAGAAATGTATTATCCTGGCCTAAAAGATTGGATTGATTCGATAACTGTCAAGTGACCCCCAACTTAACCAATTTTAACTTTCCTTGAGACTTTTCTACAATCAGTAATACATTCTGTCATTCTGAGATCTCTAACTTGAAGGAGAACATTAACAGGAGTTATTGGAAGAGCTTGAAAATTCTAGAAATAATTGGTTTGAGAACATTTTTTTAAGTAGCAGAAAGCAAATTTGAAAGATGAAGCCAAAGGGCTGGCTTGATTAAAGCTCCTGAATCAAGATCTGTGGAAGAGTATGGTCCTTGAGGATTAAAGTATGACATTTTTGTGTTATGTAAGCCAATTTATTTTGAATGTTACACAAGCTAATCTTTGTGTGGCTTTCTGTCCCAAGTACACAAAAAGGTCCTAATTACTTCAGAAATTACCACTGTGCCTGGTTCAGTGACAACAAATACTATGCTCTAACACAAGCGTTAGCTCATTTGATCTTCATTATTATTTTTTTCAAATTTGAAAATAATGAGGATGAGGTTTACACAGTTTGGCTAGAGCCATAGCTGGCAAGAAAAGCTGTGATTAAATCCTGAAGAACATGCATTCTCATACACCACTACTTCTCAGTACAGGCTGTTGAGAGTACCTGCTGCCTTGTGGCACAGCATAGTCTGCCCAGCTCCAAGCTACTGTCACACCACTGGTTCCAAAAGCAACATAATCAAAAGGATTCTGGACCTCTTGGGGTCTAGGTAGTCTCTGAAAATTGTTTCACAGAGTAAAATCAGAAAGCCAGCTCACTCAAAGTCCTGAGCAGCCATAGCCATGATATCCCAATATTTTGTTTTTTTAAAAAATGTGCTTACTATTATTGATGCCAACTCAAGTCTACCTTAAATTATTTAGAAATCTCAGGATTTAGAACTAGAGTAGAGCAAGATGGATATTTCTTAAAAAAAAAAAAAAAGCATGTACTTGAGTAATAAGACATGAGATATATATCAAGCTGGTACTCACCAGAAAGGCTCATCCCTATTGGCTAGCTTTTATAGTGTTGGAAGGTACTATGCAAGATAAAAAGTTAAAAAAATAATCATCAGTTTTATTCAGCTGTGAACTCTGGCCTGACAAGATTTGCCCACTGGTGCAATAGTGGCACAAATGTCATTGGAATAACTACTCACCTTCTGATTACATTTAAGATCCATGCCACAAGATGGATCTCATGCCTTGCATCATTATCAAAACCAAGAAGCTATAGACAGACAGAGAAGTAAATACTACTGTTACTCTGATAACATATATTAATATCTGTTATACTAAACATATATTAAACCAACTTGTAGTAAGTTGTTCCTGTAGATTAGTGCATCATTCAAATTTCATCAGAACACATTCTTTTGCTGTAGTGGTAACAGAGACACAAAACTGGCCAGGGTTCAGATAATAAAATTGCAGATTGCTCTGTCATAAATGGGACATCTATATTATACCTCTTCTTCCCATTGCAGAAAACAAGGCAGAAAGATCCAGCCATAGATGGTGGATGACTACAGTGAAACGTTCTTCAGATACAAGGAAGTTGTGCATATAAAACAATGGCAGTTGTGATCACAGGCACAAAACCTGCTCAAGCATAAGCCAGATGAAATTCTACCCTGGAGCAGGGAGGTGGACATGAAGTCTCACCCCTAACTTAAGAGTTCTTCATAATTGATAGCTGCTGGGAGAGGAGGACTTAATTTTATTTAAGGGTGTGGCTTTTGGTAGGCTCACCATACTCCAGTGGATGGCTACATACCCAATAGTTTACAGGCAGCACTAATATATAGCAAAAAAAATAAATTAATAAAAGAAAAGTGAAAAAGGGAAAGCATCTTCAAAAATATTTTCAGAAAAGAAGCTATTACAAATTTTTTCCATCACTTTTAATAGACTACACAATATAATATAGAGTAAATGTATGTGCATACACATATATTTATTATATTCTATATTTTATAAATGCACATGCTACATGTAAATCTATCACTGTACTGAATATATAATTTAAATTATGTGAATATTTGCATATTTGTATGTTTTTGCATATAAAATACATTTCCTAGAAGGAGCTAGAAAATAATGAACTGGAAACTTGCTTATTTAAAGCTGAAAGCTGCCCTATATCCCAAGACTTGTTCCATAGTCCTTGCTGGCCTCATGATTGCTATGTAACCCTGGTTCTTATGTTAACCATTCTGCCTCAGCCTCTTGACTACTAGGATTTCTGCAATGAGCCAACGCACGAAGCCTCAACTTTTTAAAATATCTAGTAGTGTAGATGTCATTTTATTTTTCTCTTTCTTTGGGGAGTTTTGTTTGTTGATGATGGATACTGGCTTCAGTTTAATTGGCTTTAGCTATTTCTGGGTTATTTTGTCTGGGAAGAGAATTGATTTGGATGTTCTGCTTTGTTTTGGGTTTTGGTTTGGTTCAGTGGGTTTTCTGAGATAGACTCTCACTATGTTGCCCAGGTTGTCTTTGAACTCAAGATCCCCCTGCTCAGCCTCTCAGTTACCAACATTACAAGTATGGACCTGAATCTCTTTCAGTTCACCTTCAGTGGATTCCTACTACATTATCTTGGTGGCAGGACTTTTATCACTAATATTAATGGGTACAAAGATTACTTAATAACTTGGAGAAAATTTTAGAATGTGTTAAATGAGAAAAGAAAACACAAAATCATGTACTGTGTGTTCCATGGTTTAAGAATTAATGTCTTTATTGAATACATACAAGATTCTGGGTCTAATGCTTTGCATGTAAATATTATTAAAATACCATAGTACTTTGAGGTTATGTTCTTTCCCATTTTGCAGGTATGTTTCTTCCTTCCAAGCACATTGCTAATAATAACAACAGAGCCCTTGACCTTGGGAGCCCAGTTTTGGAGGAAGGACATATTTAGAGGAATGTATCTTGAAGAACAGCATCAAAAATTTAGAAGTTAAGCTTGGGTATAGTGAAATTACATAATATATGCTCCCTTATTTTCAAAAATTTTAGAATAAATACTCATTAACAATAATCAGACATAATTATCTGATAGATTTAAAATTGAGTAATTATATAATAAGCTTCTAAATAAAATTTGATAGCCAATAAAGTCAGCTAATGCTCAACAGTTCCTAGAAATATGAATTCTACAAAGTGTTAGGCTTCTGCACCTGAAGATAAGACCTTCCTAAAACCACAAGCCATGAAATCTGGCAGCTTAGATATAGGATCTCCCACCCAGCCTTCATAAAGATCTATAGTCCTGTTACACCTACTCACACAAAGTGAATTCCCTGGAAGGAAATAAAACTCATAAAGATTCATCCCTTGTTTCATAGCATTTTAGAAGAAGAGAAAGAATTCCTAAACTATGTTCAGAAAGCAAATCAACTGTATTCAGTGAATGAATACACATACATAAAAACCAGAGAAGCCTACAAATCATGGTTTATAAGAGTACCAAGTTTTCTCAAGTTAGAAAGGAATTAAGAATAGAAACAACATGGAGAGATCAAGTTCATGTTCACATGTAAAAATAATATGCATTCAATATTTGCCAAACCTCAACCAATTATTCTCTTATGTACTATAGCATTTTTCTATGCAGTGAAGTTTTAGAAAGGAACCAAAAGAAATGTTGTCTCCATAAATTTAGTGGGAACAGAACCAAGTGTGTCCTAGATTTTTGACTGTTTTAATTATTGTTTTATTCTGAAAATGTTGATTACTAACTTCCATTATAAAATGTATATATAAATGAAAAAGACAAATAGGAGCAAACATCATACATAGCAACAATGAGAAGTGTCTATTTTTTTCTGAGCCCTGAGACAATTTAGACATTCTAACTATGAAGCAAGAATACAGCCCAGGCCACTGGAGTTTACATTAAGATTAAAGTTTCTATTCTGTACAATTTCCTCTTTTTCTTCCTTTAAAGAAATGTCTCTTAACAAATGAAAATTAAAGGTAGAAAACCATTAAACATGTTGTCTTTTGCTAGGTTGGAAAAGTTCAAGTATTCATTCCTTTTGCACAAATGAGTTAAATCTTACAGTCCATGCCAATGATGAATCATGGGAAAGTAGTATATTTGATATGCATTAAAGATTATAAGGTAAGTTGGACAAAAGTATTTTATCCTTTGTGCTTATTTTCAAAATTGGATAATTATTAGCTTTTCATGTTGAATTTTAGTGAAAGAAAAAAACCTATTTAAAACAATTTGACATAAGAAATCTGAAGCTGGGAAAACAATTGGCCTATAGGCATCAAGCTAATTACTGTCAAAACTTAGGTTGCAATGGATACATTTAATGAAAAAGAATGTTATGGGTCAATTGATGAGGAATGCTTGCAAATAAACTTTCAGGGAAAATTACGGCTTACTTAAAGATGATAAGCGGCTTGAATATAACAACACATTGACATTTGCAGCAAAATAAAAGACTTGCAAGCAGTAAGCTTTTCACATCATTAATTGTAAAACACATAGTCAATATGTTAATTAGTGCTTAGTAAAAGTATTGAAAGTTCTACAAGCATACAAAAGAAACAAATATTTGAAGGACATTGGTCACTAAGTAACCTGATGCTTGACCACCTAAGTTTCTTCTGCTCCAAGAAAATGTTGAAATTGGGATCTAGGAAGGTGGCTTAGTCAATGCAGTGCTTGTCTTGCAAATAGGACTGAGTTTAGATACCCATGATTGTTAAATGTCACAAATGCCTACCTGTAATCCCAGGACTGGGAGGCAGAGATGAGATGACCCTGAGAGTTCACCAATTGGTTGGCTCAAGTGTCAAACTCCAGGTTCAGTGAAAAGACCCTGCTTCAAAGAATATGATAGGAAGCAAACTAGGAAGAGAGGTGACATTAACCTCTGGTGTCCACAGGGTGACATAAACACAAATATATCATACACA
The DNA here is from genome assembly GCA_004025045.1 of Sigmodon hispidus. Lineage (NCBI taxonomy): Eukaryota > Metazoa > Chordata > Mammalia > Rodentia > Cricetidae > Sigmodon > Sigmodon hispidus. The sequence goes on from PVIH01012240.1 coordinate 29,118, forward strand.
CAAACACACAGAGAGAAATACACACCTGTAACATGCTGGCTTTGGCCTGTCTGGTGTGGATGTAGGCCCACAGACTTGCAATCTCAGACTGCCTAACTTATGATCTGGACTTGCTCGCCCTGTTTAGCCCCCAAACAATGACTTAGACCCACATCACACACCAGCCAGAAAAGAAAAAAAAAACTTGAGATAAATGAATGACTACTCTATAAAAAAATTGTGGTGTTTCTGGTTTAAAAAAAGATTAGTTTGGATTGACATTATGGCACAGCAGGGGAAGTATCTGCCCACAAGCCTGACTACCTGAGTGTGATGCCCACTATCCACGGATGAAAAGAAAGAACTAACTGGCATAAGCTCTTTTCTGACATCCTCATGGAACACATGCATTCACTCAGGCACACATGCACACACACACACACACTCACACACACACACACAATATACGTAATAAAGATTTGCTGGGTTGAGAGGAGGCTCATTGGTTAAGAGTACTTGCTGTCCTTCCAGGGACACTGAGCATCTACATGAGTGGTTCACACCCACCTGCAACTCCAATTCCAGAAAGTCTGGAATTGACAGAAACTACATTTATGTGCAAATACAAACATACAGACATACAAACACACAATTAAAAATAAACATGTTTTTATTCCCTGTGTATATGACTGAGAGGACTTTACTTATTCCAGGCTTAGTAATTTTTAAGTAAATGTAGCTTGATATCAGGTTACATAAATGGCTCCCACTACATTGTCCATTCTCAGTTTAATGAAAACTTTTTTGTGTGTGGTATTTAAAATGGAAAAGCTCTTTTCTATGGGAATATGATAATATCTAATAGAATAATTGTGGGCTGGCAGGTTTTTTAAAGAAAAACTAATTTACATACCCAGTGGTAAGCAGCGCCTATATCAGTATTTGTACCCAGTAAGTGCTTGAATTTACATCAACTTTTTCCAAACTTAATGATTCTTTTAAATTCAAAACACAAAATGCTTTTTCTTCTAAGAAAAAGAATGGTGTTACTAAAAGGCTTTTCATAGAACAAGACAGTAACTCATTTCCATAGCATCGTTATCAATATCATTTGATAGAAGCATTATGTAGCTCACTAAACCATTGATTTGCTCATTCAGAAAATAGCTGTTGAATGTTTATCATTTTACCTGGGAGTGGTGTCAGAGCAGAATCCAAGCACTCCCAGAGCTGGCCTTACTATGAAGAAGACAGTTCAAACAAGACAGAAACTTACACAGTGTGTTAGTAATCTGCCCCAACTAGAGAGTACAGAACACTTGTCTCCTCACCTCCTTGAGCCACAGCAGCAAGTCCAATAAAACTGGAGCTGAAGAAGTCAAACTGGAAAATGCCCCCAGCCAAGCCCATCAATTAAACATGATGCTTCACTTATTAACAGTACCACCCACAGTGGCACAGGGACACATGCAGACATTTGTAATTATTTTGATCCCCTAGACAGTAACATCTCACTATTATAAAGAATGGATGTGGATGCGATTACCCAAGTGCATTCTTTGTGTGGCTCCTATAGAGAGATGGCACTCAGAGGGAAAGAACATCTGGATGGTTTGTGCTTAAAAACAAGCAATCATCAAACCTCTATTGCTGGTGGTGCAACACACAACTGACTAGCAATTGAGTTTGCTGAGAAAAAAGTGTGATAATTGATGACCCATGTATTTATTCCTTTGATGTGTGAACAACATGCTTTTTCTCTAAATCCTCGGGGGAAAAAAAAACCTACCAAGCAGATATGAAACAATGCGTTTTCTTTAAGGAACTCACAGAAAGGCTTTGGCACCTAAACAGATTTAGAACTTGTTGGATGCAAGGAGATTAGCAGAGACCTACAGGATCTCAGAGATGAAACACCTCAATCTATTTGGAGAAAGCCAAGGGAGCAGTCACCAGGCTTGCTAGAAGGAATTTGTATCTGTGTTGAGGTATTCAGATGAAAAAGGATGAGCCCGAAGATGGAGAAGTGAGTCCTACAGAGAACAGCAGTTCAGTGATGCGCAAGAACATGTTTGACATATAGGACTGTCAACAGCCAGCATGTAGAGGATGGTGGGAAGGTCCTAGAAGCTGGACTCATTCCACAGGTGGTACCTAAGATTTTGATGTGTTTTCAGGAAAACTGGTATTTTTGTATTTGTGGAGAACAGAAAGAAGGCAGTGGGAGGCTGTTGCTTAAGCTTGAGGAATGGAATGTAAGAAACATCAAACCAGGTAAGATGGATGAGATGGTTATGCAGGGAAGCTGGCACATTTGGTCACTTCTAATGTGAAAGTAAGAAAACAATCAAATGTAACTGCAGGGTTCCATCTTCTGTAAGGGATAAAGAACTTCCAGGCAGTCTCAGCTTACAGAGGTTGTTCTCAAAGACAATTGTGTGCCATCTGGGTGAAGGGGGCCTACAAAGAGCATGAAGCACAGCCTTCGAGTGTCCATCCCCTTCAAGGTCTTCAGTCTTTATTGTAATCAAATTGTAATCATTTAATTAACGTGTAATGGTTTATACCATAATATTCAGCATAAAAGCTAATAATCACTACTGACATCCCCTCTCAGACTTAGAAACAACTCTAAAAAGATCACCTTCTTAGATGTCATGCCACTCATGTCCACATACCCTACAGAGTCAGACACTTGCCAGAGATAGACATCATACCTATTTATTTTCAGTTATACTTTTCACAATATCCAAGTTGTAAAATCTTCATCAATGCCCATTATAGGGAGAATGGATAAAGAAAATGGGAGATGAGATGCATACACATAGTGAAAACTATTTAACCATTGAGAAGAATAAAATTACAGCATTTTCAGGGAAATGAGTAGAAGTAAAGCCAGACTCTCCCAGTCACACATGGCATGTTTTAGTCATAAGTGAAATTTAGCAGGGGCAGAGGTGATAACATGACATCTAAAGGGGCTATTGCAGATATGAAAAGGTGTAAGGGGGGATAACAGGGTGAGGGGCTGCATACTTTGCTTTATGAAAACATCATGATGAAATACATTGTTTTGTGCGATTAATATTTATTCTGCTGTCTAATAAAAGGAAATGACTGCAGATATGCAATGCTTTCCAATGACTTTTTTTTAAAATACCCATAAGAACCCTGCACTTGCTATTGGTACTTAAGCCTCCCTCTCTAACAGTAATTCATATATTATCCTTTCATCATGGACCACAAACTCAAGCTATTGTCTAAGCAGAACAGAACAAGGAGTAATTGAAATAGATACATAGGTTCTTTTCTATAATTTTTTTCTAGATTTGCATCTGTATTTTGTTATAAATAAAATGCCTCACACACTTAGGGAGGGGAAGGGCATATTCATAAGACAAGACATTTTTCTTCTCATTGTATGAAGGAAAATAAAAGAATCATTTAACGTAGTCTATAGACATATAGCTAATACTGTTAGAAAGAAGTAAAATTAAAAAGGTAAATAATAATAAAATATTAAGAATAATAAAATGTGTTCATTTGTCTGATTATCACAATAAAATGGGAAGAATACATTACTTGCAATTTACATATGGAAAAACAAATCACAAAAAATTTAAATAAGTAGTTATAGATGACATTGAAAGTAACTAGTACAGGCAAAAATGTGTAAAAGAAAAAATTAAGAATTATTGTTAATGAAAGGCCTGAGCTACACCTAACCATCTTTCTTTATGTTTGTTCCTTTATTCCCTAGAGCAGACAGCCCTTTGTGTTGTCTGTGTCTTTTTTGGTTTGTTCATTTTTATTGCTAAGTGGGTACGGCATTTTGCATTCCCACCCACAATGACTCCACATGGCCTTACCTAACTTGTTTAAAATATTACTTATTTTGAAATATTAGCCTGTCTGTGAAAGATTTCAGAAGTTATTGGATAGTTCATTAATAAAAATGTTTTTCTTTTTGAAAATTTAATTTTAAAAGTCCATTATGAATGAAAGTTTGGAAGACAAACCGACACCCTCACCCTACAGAATGGGAAAAGATCTTCACCAATTCTACAGCTAACAGAGGACTGATCTCTAAAATATTTAGAGAACTCAAAAAACTAGAGCTCAAAAACCTAAATAACCCAATTAAAAAATAGAGTTCAGAACTGAAAAGGAAATTCTCAACAGAATTCCAAATGGCTGAAAGGCACTTGAAAAATTGTTCAACATCTTTAGCCATCAGAGAAATGCAAATCAAAACAATTTTGAGAGACTATCTTACACCTGTCAGAATGGCTAAGATTAAAAACACAGATGACACCCTATGCTGGAGAGGATGAGGAGCTAGGGGAACACTCCTCCATTGTTGGTGGGAGTGTAAGCTTGTTCAGTCACTCTGGAATGCAGTATGGTGGTTTCTCAGAAAACTGGAAATCGATCTTCCCAAGGATCCAGAAATACCATTATTGGGCTTATATTCAAAGCATATTCAAACTCCAAAGGCATTAGCTCAACTATGTTCATAGCAGCATTATTCGTAATAGCAAGAAACTGGAAACAACCTAGATGTCCCTCAACTGAAGAATGGATTAACAAACTGTGGTACATCTGTCTACACAATGGAGTACTACTCAGTAGTAAAAAAAAAAAAATTTAACATGACATCCTGATTTTCTCAGGCAAATCTATGGATTTGAATAATATCCTCCTGAGTGAGCTATCACAAGCCCAGAAAGATAGGCATGGGATGTACTCACTCATAAGTGGACTTTAGACAAAAATCAAAGAATACCCAAGCTACAAACCACAACCCCTAAACAGCTTGGGATCAGAAGGAGCTTAAAAGAAATATCCAGGGATTTACCTAGAAAGAGAAAATTGAGAAGATCTCCTTAGCTAATTGGGACTATAAGGAGTAGCAAGCAAGAAAAGGTGGGAATAAATCATAAGAGAAGGAGATGATTGAGAAGAACAACAAAGAGGGAGAAAAAAGGAGAGATGGAGATCTTAACAGAGGAAACCAATGTGGGGTTGGAAAGAGACCTGGAGCTAGGAAAATCTTCAAGAACTCACAAGATGTCCCTGCCTAGGTCTCCAACCAATAGTGAAGTGGTGCCTAGACAGGACTTCCCCTATAATCAAATGAATAATTACCCTATTTGTCATCACAGAACCTACATCTAACAACGAATAGAGGTGAAGGTAAAGATACATGGTTGAGCACTGGGCTGAGCTTCTGACCCAGCTGAGAGCAGGGGAGAAGAGTCTGTTTGAGCAAGGGGATAAGGAAAATTCCCACAGTGATGGCTGGCTGGAGCTCTAGGGAGCTCACTGAATCAAGAACAGCCACTGGGGAACCACTGGGAAAAGGAGCTAGGCCTTCCATGTGTCCATTGACATGGGAAGTAAGTAGAACCTCGAGGGGTGGGATCAGACTGTGTTTCTGTGCATGAGCTGGCACCTCAGAGCCCATTCTCTTCAGAGGAATATCTAACCCAGTCTTGATATTAGGATGAGAAAATTGGACCTGCTTGGAGTGGATGTGCCATGCTCAGCTGACCCACCTTGGGACTTCTTGCCCTTTTTGGGGAGAGGATGGGGAGGTGGAAGCTGAAGACTGACTGGAAAGAATCAAGAGGAGGGAAGGGAGGGGGAGCGAGGGGATACATGGACAAAAAGGACTTTATTTTCTAAATAAAAAGTTAAAAAGAGAGAGAGTTAGTGACTTTCTTACTAAATAAACTAAATAATCTTACCAGCTATCTTAGTTAGGATTTCTATTACTATAAAAAGACATCATGATCATGGAAACTCTTATAAAGGAAAACATTTTATTGAAGTGGTTTATATTTTCAGAGGTTTGGTCCATTATCATCATGGCAGTACATGGTGGTGCAGGCAGACATGGTGCTGGAGAAGGAGCTGTGTATCCTACATCTTGGCTTGTGGGCAACAGAAAGTGGTCTCAGACACTGAGCAATATGTTGAGCATACATGAGACCTCAAAATCTACCTCCACCCTGACAGACTTTCTTCAGAAAGGTCACACCTTCTCCACAAGGCCAAACCTCCTAATAATTCCACTTTCTTTGGGGGGCCATTTCCTTTCAAACCACCACACTATCTAACTAAGTGATCATTCTATGGTATTTTTCCAGAGAAGCTGGAATCTCATGTATATTAAAAAAAAATCTGCAGGGGTGTTTAGAACAGCTTTATTCAGAGTCACCAAAATGCAAGAGCCATAATGTCATTCAGTGTGTGAGTAGGTAAAAGATAAACGGTGGTGTATTTAAGTAATTGAATACTACTCAGTACAGAAAACAATTATGGGCTATGATGCTGTGGGAAAACATACAAGAAATTAAATGCATGTTATGGAGAGAGAGGTGATCTATAAAGGGTACATCCTCTGTTGTCCCAATTATATGACATCATAGACAAAGTAAGCCATGTGGGTGATGAAAAGGTCAGAGGGTGGAAGGGTTAGGTAGAGAAATGGATGAGTATCTAGAACACAGAGGACATTGAGGGAGAGGTACCACACTGGCAGGTCCATGCAGTTACTTACATATCCAAGTGGGGCCATGTGTAAACTCTGGACTCTGGTTGATAGTGATTCATCCATCTTAACAAACCTGTCACAGGGAGGTGAGGGGTATACTTGGAGTAGGCACATGTGAGATGCTGAGGCAGGAGGATACTATGAATTCCAACCCAGCTAGAGTGTAAAGACTTTGTCTCAAAAGACAAATGAAAGGGTATTAAAAAGTGAAAAAGGCTATGCATGCATAAAAGGAAGAAATAGGAAAGCTTGGACTTTTCTCTAACTTTTTGGGGAGCCTGGAACTGTACTCCAAAAACAAGAGTTCATCTTTAACTGTTTTAAGGAGCCTCACACATTGATCCTAGATTGCGGTTCATTGCAAAAAGCCTTCAAATATTTGCCTCTCTGGTCTATTTGACAGTGACAGCAAGAGTGTTTTCTTAATGCTTATGTTTTGTTTAGTTATCCATCTGTGTGAATGGCAACCTTACCTATCTTCTACAGCAAGTCACTTTAAAAGAAAATTCAGACATTGGATTCAACTTCTGCATTCATCAAAGAATGTTTCCAGGTAGTTTATTAAATGAAGATCAGAAAATACATTGCATTCAATCATAATTTTCAGCTGCTTTATAAGTTGAGATTCCAGATAAAAGATTTCACCAAACAAGAACATTTTTATTTCAAACAAATAGCAATAATCTTTAGAAGCAGTCTTCTAATATATGGTCTGCTGTTCCTTTGAAAACATATCTCTTCAGTTAATTGACATAGCCCCAGCTCCAAAGAGAGATTTATTCTCCATTACTGAATCTCCAAGAAGCCCCTGAAAGCAACAGATCATCCTGAAATCTGAGGAGAATTCCTAGTGCCTGAGGATGACTCCACTGAGTATGGGATTTCTCTTTTAATAAATTTGTTTTTTAGAGTTAATACTAACCTTCGCATCCATTACGTAAAATTTGAAGCTTTTAATTCTAGTTGATTGGATTTTGTGATTCACATTTCCCTATAGGACTAAGTTTAATAACTTTTCTATTTTCTGTAACACATAACTCTCGCAAAGATTTAGGAGCCAGATAGTTGCTGATTCGGTTTGCATAGCAGATTACTGAAGAAAAATACTGCTGTGGGAAGCAGTTTTCCCCTGACATTTGAAGCTCTTCGTGATGGAAGACATTATTTTTGATGAAACTAGACACTAGGCACTATAGCATTTGCCCTTAATTGTAACAGAAACAGGTCTGGATGTTGAAGACTGTAAGCAAGCAATCAGAAGCCCCAGCTGTCTACTACAGGGTAATAAAAGGTACTTAAGTGAGCCACAGAACTAAGAAGTCTATTCACCTTGTAAAGGTTGGGCCCTGTGGCTATACTGCAGATGGCAAGAGTGGCCTACCTGACCTGTGTCCTGAAAGCCATCCTGAGCTGAGAAATTCTTTGAAAAATATGTGATTAATATTTCTATGCAGTCTCCCAAGATTACATCAAACCCTAGCCATTCCCGGAAACATGAATAAAACACCAAATTGAATATAAAATAGTATCTTGCAGATAGCAAGTGACCACTGGATTAGGATGAGTCTAAGTGTGTGTGTGTATGTGTGTGTGTATGTGTGTGTGTTCGTGCGTGCCCATGCTCACTCATGTGAGTATACACAGAGAGGCTGGAAGTTTCTGTGGCCCTATTTTACAGATAGGGTCTCTCACTGACTGTAGAACTCATGACTTCTGTTAGGCAGCCTAGCCATTGAGCTCCAGTGATTCTGCTGCCCCTGCCTCCAAAGTCCTGGGATTATAGGCATGCACCACAGAGATCCCTCCCACTTTCAGCCCTCTACCAACTGAGCGAGCCCCCATTCCCTGTACTTATTATTTATATGAGTTATCTAAACTTACATATCATGAGACAGAGGCCTTAGGCGTGGCCTAAGGTTAGTCAGCCATTAGCATCTGGTTTTGTCACACCAGCTACAGCCAGAAATGCTTTAAGCTGCTTCTATATCTTTGTCGGAGGTCTGTTGTGGCCTTGCTGGGTAATGCTTCAGCTGCTTTGAAAATCACAGCCCAAGACAATCTTTTCTAGTACTCACTTTCTATTTCCTCACCCAGGCCTCCCAGGAAAGTGTCTGTCGCTTTCTCTTAACAAGCAGTGAGGAAGAGGAATGTGGACCTTGGGTCAAGAACAGCTATTTTCCTTTTACCACAGAGCCTCGCTTGACAGGATAAGGGAGTTGTCGCGCGCACCCTTGCCAGCAAGGAAAGCACAACACCCAGGATCTTCTTTCAGCAGTTTATTCGGGACCTTTACAATTGTTCTCCCTTTGTTCTTCTCTCTGCTTCTCCTTCTCCTTCTCCTGGGGAAACCCCGCCCACTGACTAGAAACTCTCAGGGCATCCAATCCCAATAAGCCATGTGGGCACAGCTCATAGGTCCACATACGCAACAGCAAACCACGCCCCAGGCTCAAGCCAAATAAGGAGTTGTTTATCAAAAGAGAGCACTCACCCACAGTGGGGGGGGTGGAAGCCAGGAAATCAGCACCATCTTTAGAGTGCGGCAGCAGGCAGCTCTCTACATCTCCCACTTATTTAATAATTAATAAATCAAGCAAAAGCAGCAGGCAAGAGCAGAGGCCTAATCCCCATTGTGCAAGAGGACTTGTGCTATCCCTAATCCAGGTGTCATCCACCCAGACAGGGACAGACCTGTCCGGCACCCATTTTTATGAGGACAGGATAGTGGGTGCCAACCTGTATGCAGTTAGGCATGCTCTTCATGAAGCCTTACCTACGCAAAACCATGTGCAGTGCTTAGCCTCACAACCCATGCCAAACATTACTCTTTCAAGGCAGTAAGCCAAACATGTGGAGGCTGTCCCTCCTCAATGGTGGTGAAGGCTTGAACAATCATGGCCATGCTCCTACGTTGTGTGAACCTCATTTTGCAGATGCACCACAGGCAAATCAGAATTATCAACACCATCAAGCCAGTCAGAACACCAATTCCCGCCCATTCCTTCAGATGATTGAGGGCGGTGGACATCCATCTCGTCAGTCCTTCAGCAACTCCAGGGTCCACTCGAGTTGAAGTCACAGCAACGATTGCAACTCTCAACTTCTCCATGGTTGCTTCAAATTCACCTGACCAATTTCCTATAAAATAACTTGACACAACTTTAGACAAATTTGCAGCATAGAAAAATTTTTCATACTGAATAGAAGTCACACAAAGCATTCCATCTGAGCTATCTGCCAGAGGACATCAACCTCCTCTTGCACCAGGTCAATCCTTTGGTTAACCAACATCAGCCCGCCTTTAAGCTGGGCAGAAATGCCTCTTTGAATGTCTAAGGCATGTCAGACACATTGTTAAGTGTTTGAGCTGTCTGGATGGTGTGACTCATAGCAATGGCGGCCGTGGTGGTCCCAATTGCGGCTAGGGAAACGGCTGTAACAACAGCTGTAGTAGTGCCAAAATCACTCCTAGCTCTAAATAAGCTCATGGCATTAGGGCTTTTTACTGGGACAGGTACCCATTCCAGGGCCAAGCCTCGCCCTCAAAGTCAGCATCATACTTGTCATTTCGGACCTTCCTGGTTAGCCGTTCTGGTATCCACACTGGATCTTGCTGGTCCTGAGGAAAGACACAAACAGAACCTCTCGCCCATATAAGCACTGGATCAGGACCATGCCAGTGACCCGTGAAAATATCCTTCCATTTCACCATGCCTCTGTGGCTAGGGGTGAGAATCAGATGTCTATCTGCCACAGAGCGGCCATCAACATCCAAATTTAAAACATTAGGGGTAAACAGAGCTATAAATAGTCTTTCTTTGGGGGTGCGGCCGTGGCCTATTCCCCCTTTTTGTTTTTGTAAGCATTCCTTCAGCGTGCGATGAGCACGTTCCACTACACCTTGTCCTTGTGGATTGTAAGGCAATCCATGAGTTACTTGTACATCCATTTGTCTGCAGAATGCAGTAAACTGTGTTCCAGTATAAGCAGGGCCATTGTCAGTTTTTACCTGCAGGGGCTTTCCCCAAGCTGCCCAGGCCTCTAGGCAGTGCACAATGACATTGCGTCCTTTCTCTCCTGATATGGCAGTGGCATGCAAGATACTAGAGCACATATCTACAGAAACATGTATATACTTCAAAGTGCCAAATTCAGAAATGTGAGTAACATCCATTTGCTATACTTTTAATGGCAGAATCCTTCTGGAATTAACACCTAGGGAAGGTGGGTGGTGGTACACCACACATTGAGCACAATCCAAAACTATTTGATGTGCCTCAGCTCTGGATATCTGAAACTTTTGTTGTTAGGTCTTAGCATTCACATGATATAGCTGGTGAAATTCTTGAGATTTGACTACAGGAGACGTAAAGAATACCCAGTCCTGTCTAGTGCATATATCCACCTTGGCATTGCCTTTACTGAGTGGACCAGGAAGGCCAGTATGAGCACGGATATGTTGAGGAAAAAATCTCTTCTTATGCTGCAAAATCAAGTCTTGCAAGTGGTTAAATAGGACAGTGACTGTACTGGATGATTTTATTGGTCCTGCCACTTCAAGCACCTTTAAAGCATTAACCACATAAGCTGAGTCAGATATCAAGTTAAAGGCAAATTGGCATTCTTTAAATACCTCAGATACTATTTGAAGTTCCACTACCTGAGGAGTACCAGGAGTAAATTGATGTTGAACTGGTTGTTTGCCTTGCATCATATAGGCACCTACTCCTGTTTTTGAGCCATCAGTGAATACGTTGACAGCTCCCACCACTGGCTCTGTGGTGGTGACCTTGGGAAAAATTATGGGGTGCTCCTTAAAAAAATATAAGAGGATGTTGTGGGTAATGATTATCTATTTTTCCAGCAAAGGTACAGCAAAGAATTGCCCAATCATCAACAACAGCACACAGGACGTTAACTTGTGCTGCTGTGTATGGCACAATTATTACGGCTGGTGCATGCACAAAATACTGAATGCCATTCTGAGCTAAATCAGCTACTTCTGTAGGGTAATGTTCTATACTTTTACTAGGCGATACCTTTGGGTGTATCCACAACAGTGGACCTGATTGCCATAGTACCCCTGTGGGTTGTCTGAATGTGGGGAAAAGACATAGGGCAAAATCTTTTCCTTCCTCAATCCTATTTAGGCAGGCATCCTGCAACCTCTGTTCAACTACCTGCAGTGCCTTTCTGGCTTCCACTGTCATCACTCGCGTGGAGTCTAAATCCGACTCTCCTTTCAGAATGTCATAAATGGGTTTCAATTCACAATTTGCAATCCTAAGATATCCTCTAATCCAATCTCCCAACAGCTCTTTCTCTGAGTCTGTAGACTCAGAAGTTTCTATATCAGCAAGGTCGGGGTACAACTCTCCCCCTTCACTCTGTCCTTCTTCACTGCCTGCCCACTCCGATCTCTCCTCCCAACACCTCCAAGGTGGCCTGTTATCAGCTTCAGGTGGCCTTGGCAAATGGAACCACACCTGCCTAGAACCAATCCACAGGTTTTGATCTTCCGTGGAGACAAAAGCAGAAACTCTTCTCCCAAGTAACATATTCTTATAAACAGATTTCAGAGTCAGGATATCTTTAAAGTATATGCATTTGTTTAATTTAGCAGCCTTAGTAATCAGTTGTCTCTCTGCAGTTAGTTCATTAAAAGTTAAAAAATTACAAGAAAATGCAATAACCACAATCCAGACTCTCTGTTTATCTGCCATCTTTATGTGGCTTTTTTATCTTTATTTCCTTCCCCATTTAGAGGTTTTGAGAGTCTAAATCTGTTTTATTAGGAATTCTAAATCATTTTTCAACTCAAAGAGCTTTTAAAATGTTGCTATCGCTTTAAATGCTGACTCCACCCCTCTTGGCTGCTTTTCAATATGGTGTAGGAACCCACGAATCTCTCCCACTGCTAGCAAGCAGAGCAGACTCAGAAAAACCTTAATGAAGCAGCTCCTTAAGAGCCAAAAAAATTGGATGTGAGGTTGAAGACCCTATCCTTGTATAACCTTTAATTCCTACTTTAAAAATCTTCTTGGAGCCCTTACCAAACAGCCCCAGCTTTGCTAATGCTTTTACTTTCACTTTGAGCTCAAGTTTGCAACTGCTGTTGCTTTCACTTTAAGCTCAAGGTTGCCGTGCATCCACGGCTATAAGAGGTTACACTCACTCGTCAGTGAGCTCCCTCTTCTCCGCCTTATCTACAGGTCGGAGCTACCCGCTTTCATTGCGGATCCCAATTTACCTGGGACTTACCGGTCGACCCCCCGACTGCAGAAAGTTCTGATGCCTGAAGCTTGCAGGAGTTGCTTCTTCTCCCCGTACGTACGGGCCACCACTTGTCGCGCGCACCCTTGCCAGCAAGGAAAGGCAACACCCAGGATCTTCTTTCAGCAGTTTATTCGGGACCTTTACAATTGTTCTCCCTTTGTTCTTCTCTCTGCTTCTCCTTCTCCTTCTCCTGGGGAAAGCCCGCACACTGACTAGAAACTCTCAGGGCATCCAATCCCAATAAGCCATGTGGGCACAGCTCATAGGTCCACATACGCAACAGCAAACCACGCCCCAGGCTCAAGTCAAATAAGGAGTTGTTTATCAAAAGAGAGCACTCACTCGCAGTGGGGGGGGGGTGGAAGCCAGGAAATCAGCACCATCTTTAGAGTGCGGCAGCAGGCAGCTCTCTACAAGGAGTCAAAGAACTCAGTTAGTCTGGAATGAGCAGAATATAGAGAAAGATTGGAACAGCTTGGAAATTTTAGACAGAGGAGAATAAGAACCATTCCGAGTACATCTCATAATAGTTTGAGGTCTATAGAGTCTTATTAGCAACTTTGGCCTTCAAGGGTATCCTGGAAACACTACACCTGGCCCCTCACACCCTTTCTTTCAGGAAGCATGTATCACTAAATGGCTAAGAAAAAATAGATAGCGTTCACTTGCTCTGTGATCCTAAGGAAATCAAATGTGGTGCTGAGATGCACTGGCAGGTTTAATAAAATGTTCTTGGAATTGACCTTGATGGAGACAGGGGAAGCAGGATTATTCCATACAGAAAGCAGGCAGAGTTCAGAGCCACACCTAGCACCAGCCTCTGTCAATCACTCAGTAATCTGTGAAACTGAGATCCCACAGAGGTATATAAGATTGAGGCTAGAAGTCTGGGTCTTCATTGCACCCAACAAAAATCATTCATGTCCTGCTCATAGAAAGAAGCATACCCTTACCAGGGCAGCATTCATTAGCACAGACAGTTCCCAGAGAGATTATAGCTGGAGCTGCCAGAAGGCCAGGCAGCTTTGGGATCACTTAGAATAACTGCTTACCTCCTAGAGGGATCTGGATGAGCAGAGTAATTCATGCCATCAGTAGAAATGGTCAAGACTGATTAGCTGTCATTATATTTCATTCTCTGCTGAATATAGTTGTTCAAATGAACTTCTATGTAAATATCTGACCTGATCTTTTTAACACCATAACATCTCATTTGTCTCTCTGTATGCACATAAAGAAATGGACTTGGGGACATTCCATCACCATCCCAAGCTCACACTATCAGTTAGGACATAAAAATAGATTTAAATTCAGAGCTTACCAAGAGCAAAGTATAATGAACTTCTTTGTGGCTTTCTCTATCATTTTGGTTGCTGTTTCATTGACATTGTGGTTTTTACTCCTGACTACCCCAAGAAGAAATCTGTAGAAAGCAAGATGTAAGTACATGACATTAACACACAGGTGCCATGTATAAAATCCTGGGGTTGAGGATTCTGAAGAGTCACCAGATGATATTTACTTCTGGGCCCACCTAGATACCTGTCAAGCCAGTTAGAAGGAAGGAGGGTGCCATGCCAGACAGATGAGATGGGTCAATGCTGCTGCTCCACAGTTCTCATGGTAGACTCTGTAATGCAGGCCTAAACCAGCTGTTGGTTGTCTGTGGCATGACCTCAAAAAAGGCAGTATTTAGAAAGACTTCCCCTCCTACTATTTCCCTCACATCGCCTATCTCCAAATCAGAGCCCTAAGCTTACCACAGATCTGTTGAAGGCCAGGAATGTGAACATTCTAGACAAGTCACACACTTGCTTCCTCTTGCTTCTTTCATTTTTCCCCCTCCTGTCTCCTGTATTCTTCCCAGAATAGCTAACATGTCTCCTTTAAAGTTTATCATTGCAAAAAAAAAACCCTACCATATCTGCTACACACAGCTACTGTGTAATTGTGGAATGTACTAGAAGAGATCTGGAGGAAAGGCAAGAGAGCTATTTAATAAGAAAATAAATCAAGCATAAATCATCTAAACAAAGTACTCTAAGAGTGTTTTTGAGCCAGCATGGAGAATCATGCCTCCTTAGCAACCACAGTGTTGTGGACCAGCATGACTTACTTTAGCAGCAGCAAGTCCTTGGTACCTGACAGTTGACAGCAGTTCATTTCTAAGGATTTTACACAAAAATAGAGCCTAAGCAACAGGCTTTTTAGTTCCTTTTTCTGCCCTCCCCTGTCAAGACAGGTATGCGTGGTTAAATAGGTAAAATTTCTGATGTGGACATAATTATCTCATCTCAGAAACATGAATATTACCCAAGAAGCATCTGGTGACTTTCTTTGCTATCTGAATGTTCTATCTCAATAAACGTCATGAAATATATAAGGTTGTCACCTGGAGCCTGCAATGCTGTAGGCATTCAACATATACTTTTGAGTTACTATTGTTGCCTACTCTGGGAAGTCCTCCAAATTCTTCTAACAGAATGGATGCCTCCCTCTACATCCTCCCACAGCATTTTACAGTTTTTGTCGTATGCTTTCCCATTGACTTTTGCTAAAGTTTGTTGATTTCTCTGTCGTCCTATTAATAGGAACTAGACAATTCCATCTCTATTTTAGCCACTGTCCTGCACAGAGCAGGACTCAAAGGCAGTGTTTTACTAACTCTCACACCATATCATTTTAGGACTGCAGTATGGATTAGCCACAGCACACAGAAATTGGCAGGTGTTGCCAAATTTTGGTGTTGGGGAACGACAGTAACACTTGATCTCTTGGCAAGGAAGGTGTTGGGTTCTGCTATGTGTCTGTGGCAGTAACAGGAAACACTGCAAAGCACTGTGACTCCTGTTGCTGCTCTCAGCTCATACCTACAAGCACTGACCGAGCCAAGATCTGGAGTTGCCATGCTAATCATCTGCTTGGACTGAAAAAAAGCAGGAAATGACTATTGATGTTCAATCCAGGCCCACTGCTGGCTGAAAACCAGGGTGGTACAGCCAAAGCTTCTGAGGCTGGGCCTGTGTGCAGGAGCGTGGCTTGCCAGAGTGAATCTAGAGATGGCTGAGTGGACTTCATTTCACGCCTCACTGACTAACATCCTCATATCTTTGTTCATGCCTTTGCTCACAAGAAACAGCAAGGTACAGCAGTTATGGGCTGAGTCACCTGGATCAAAATCCTGCCTCCACTCTCTATTAATTGCTCTCTGCTCAGTGGATTGCACCACTGATATAAAGATTACATATATATTAATCAATATAAAAATAATTAGTACTTGAAATAGTGTATAAGGCGGAATAGTCACCTAACCAGTATGGCTATGTGGAGGCCATACAGATGGCACAGCAAGGGTGCTACAGTGTACTCTGAGGATGTTGGTGGACATATAGAAAGATTAGGTTATTAAGTAACATGGTGTCTGTGGATTGGAGGAGCATGAGAAGTGCAGGAAAGAATCTGGGGTTATGGAGCAGAAAGACACAGAGGTCTCTTATTGAAGGCTGTGGCTTCCTCTAGGCACATATAGGAAGCAAGAAGTCTGTGCTGTAGGAATGGAAGGATAGGGTGGGTTCGTGAAAGAAGGGAAGGGATGGAGAAGATTGGTCATGATTCCCACTTCCTAGCTCTGTTCACAGAAGCTCAATGGCATCATCTGGTGAGATGGAGAAAATGGAAAGGGTACTACTTGAGGAGGGAAATAAAACTTTCCTGGGGGAATTATCAGTTTCAGTTGACTATGGCAAGTCCACATAGAACTTTTCCAAAGAATAGAAATCATTATCAAGTAATTATACAGAATCTAAATTTGCATCAGGATGTAACCATTAAAGCCATCATAATATCTGTTATGGCTTTGCGTTAATATAAGAGGAAAGGCAGAGTTTTTAAAGGACTTTAAGCTTTTCAAATAAGAAAATGTATCCCATAAAGGTGACCAAGAAGAGCCAGGTGGAAAATAGGAGGTAGCCTAGGGACTGTGGAGTTGCAGAGCAGACAGAGGAGTGAGTGTGGCAGTCAGATACGTCAACACTGTCAGGGTGAGATCATAAGAGGGGAGAAAGGTGTCTCTGACCTGTGACAAGAAAGCTTGATGGAGCATCTGAAACTAAAGACCAACTGAAAAAAAAATTAAACAAGAGTTGGTAGAGAAGGAAGACTGAAGGGTGACATAATAAAGATGGGTTTGGTATTTTGAAGAGTGAGCATCTTTGCATCTCTTCTCTCACTGGCCTTCTTTCTCCATACCAGGGCCAATGAGAAGATAGATTAGATGCTCTCTCCTTTGGGTTTGGCAGGGAAGATCAAACCATAGCAGGCTCCAAACAGGCAATCCCTTATTCTACCCAAAGCACCCTCTTCTGCTCCTGGTTCACTATAGGGAGTGCCTTGGCTCTTCTCTAGGACACTCTGCTCTTTGTTGCATGAACACCACATTTGTTTCATGTATCATCAATGATTATCCATTACTCATGCCCAGGTTGGATGAAAACCTAGCAGAAGCTGCCTAGCATTCATCACAAGACACCAACCACCCAGACAAAATCCAAACAGGCAGGACATGGCAAGGGATAATGGGCATGGATAATATTCTATGAGGGATGAGATACTGACAAAGCAGGAAAAGCAGAGCATGACTGTAGGAGCAATATACTTGATAAGCAAAGAAAAGGTGGGGTCCAGAAGACAAGGGGAGATACGGGTCCCTGATAGGAAGGGGGACAGCTTCTCTACTGTATTAAAATGCAAAGAGAAGATTCCAACTAACATATTCTCTAGGGAGACAAAAGATGTAACTGAATAATGCATTGGTAATGGCTAACAAGCCAGCAAGGAGTTACAGAGTCTGTGGGCAGCAGCAGGGATAAAATGTATTCCGGTATTAAAAGTGCACTCTGTGAAGAGGTGGGCTCCATAGAGTCTTCCAGCACTGGGAAGATTCTACTCCTGATTGCTCTGAATGACTTCAGCCATTCACTTCCCATCAAGAGAAGAGACAGCTTAGGAGTCCACGTTCTTCTGCACTCCACAGCAGTATCTGGATCATTACTCAGCTCCGATGACACCTTCACAGGCAACTCTTTTACCCTCATCCTAGGAAGGATGTGTTAGAAGACACCATAGGAATTTGAATGATACCCGCACATGTCATTTTTTTATTTCTGTTTTATTATGTTTCAGATTACTCAATCACTTGTCTTGATGTCTAAAGATAAACTATTAGTTACTGACTCCTTATATATTTTCCCTAGAAGTCATAAACTGCATTTTTAAATGAGGAAAGCAATTCATAACTCCCTTGAGAGACAGCACCCTGAATAGAAATGAACATATTTCCACAGAAATGGACTCATTACCCTGCCAGAAGGCATACAGCCATGTGAAAACTTGTTATAAAAGGAAGGGATCTTATAAGAAGAGATCTTCTGCACTGATCTTACCCCATGGTTCTTAGCCTTCCTAATGCTGAGACCCCTTAATATAATTCCTCAACTTTAAGGTTAGTGATCCCCAACCATAAACTTATTTTCGTTGCTACCTCATTACTGTAATTTTGATACTGTTATGAACCATAATGTAAATATCTGTTCTCCAATAGTCTTAGGCAGTACCTATAAAAAGATTTTTGACCCTTAAGGGGGTCACAACCCACAAGTTGAGAATCAGCTACCTTACTTTATATTTTGTTCTGAAAATTCATTTTGTTGTTGTTTGCTATCCTAAAATAGATATAGTCTAAAAGGTGGAATTTCAAGCAAATTTAAAGCATATATTAGCATAAAATAGGTTAAAATATAAAATCAAGCCATTATTTATTTTATGTCTTGTATTTGTTTTACTCTGAAGCAAGATAATTAATAACAAAATCATTTTAAGACTGGGGAAAAGAAAATAATGTCCCATGCTCTGTGACAGGCACATACTTGGCTGATTCACACAGGTCTCCTGTTAAAGTGTGTATCGTCTCCACGGACAAAAGAAATGAAGTCTAAGGACTTTAAATATTCTGCCCAAAGCCAAAAATAAACCAGAAAAACCATGAAGCTATAAGGCAGATCTAGGCTTCATCCTGAAGCCTCTACTGATACCTCGCAAAATAGAGGTTAAAGGAAAAATTAAGGATTCTCATTAAACTCAAAAGCTCATAACTTAAGTGATTTTAGATATTTGACATTTGATGACTGACAAGACAGCTCTTGATTCTACTAAATCACCAGCATTTGATGTGGCTAACTTTCAGGTAAAAGTCATAAATCTTTATGAGCAGTGATTAATCTACACTTTCTTCTTATAATCAGTGTTTTTATGTTCACACAGCCAGAAACAGCCCAACAAAAAGAGTTTGACAATTGCAGAATCTCCAAATCAAGCTTGCTCTCAGAAGGCAGCATTCATGACCATATCTCAAACCCACATCAGAACCCCACAGCACAGAAACTGTAACCAGCTAGGAAGGCTCTAAAAAGGATAATTTGCTAAAATGATCAATATCTTTGCATCAAAATTAAATGATGACATCCCAACTGCTTTTGTGTGTTTTGTTTAGTATTTTGAGACAGAGACTCAGTCTTTAGCCCAGATTAACTTTGAACTCCCATAGTCTTGCTTCAGTTTCACCACTACTGATATTACAGAATTGAGTCGTTATGAGCAGTCACCATTATATGAAGGAAGAAAATTCACACTTGGACTAACATGATAAAATGACCATTACAGTTCTTGAATATTTCTATTCTTAACTTCATACAGCTTCGAATAACTTTCAGCATCAGGGATTAACACTGAAGGTGCTCGTGATTCTCCTTCACAAGTGAAAGTTGTGGGTTGTTGCTATGGTTGTGATTGCTGCATTTTGTTGAGGGTTTAAGAGGTAATAGTACTTTCAGATCAAAAATATGCTTCCTCGGGTACTCAAAGTACAACTGTGATATGGTTTGTGAATTGCAGTTAACAGTCCATAATGTAGAAAGACACAGGATGAGTCAAATGAGATAAAGATGTGTTTGTAACTAAGTTTATTCCTTGACAATTTTCTATATATAATATATTCTAAATGTTTTCTTTTCTGCACCTTGTCTTACATCCTATCCATCCCTATCAAATTACCTTTTATATAAATTTCTTTCCCAGATTCAGGACTCTGGGGAATGCTTGTGATCCATCTAATTTAACCAGTGTCATCTGTGTGACCATTGGGCACTCCATCCACTGGAACCTTACGGGGTCACTAGTGGGTACAATGAAGGCAATGCCTTCCTATGTTCTAAAATCTATCAGTAGGAAGGGGTAGAACCTTAACCCATGAGATCCTCCTCTGTCCATGGCCCCCTGACAGGCTCATTCTTGTGCAGATCAATACAAACTTCAGCAGCTGCTGTGAGTATGTGATTGCAACCTGGGTCTTGTGTAGACAGCATTTCTATATCCTTCTCCCTATGTACCATTTTAAGCAATACAGAAGCATGAAGAAGGGCATGCTGCTGTTAACTATGATGGAGAATATGCTGGTAATGATAGGACAGGATGCTAGAAAAACTGCCTGGACTGTTCTATAACCCAAAATGAGAGAGGAGGGACCTTCTGTGATGGATAAGTTTGCCTGTCAACTGTACTAAACTGAGGTATGTTTAGAGAGCTGTTAGAGCTTCCTTCAGGATGAGGCTGTGAGAGGGTTTCCAGAAAAAACTGGATGTAAGTCAGTGTACCCATTGAGGGAGGCTCATCCTGACCTTGAAGGACATCCATCCAAAAAGCTGGATGCACCAACAGGGGCAGGGAAGGGAGGAAACTACAGGAGGAGGAAGCCTGCTTTCACTGATGCTGTCCCTTCTCAAGTGGGCATGTGGTCACCAGTGGGTATCCGGCTCCGGGCCCTTCCACCTGTGAGTACACTCTTACTGCAGTGGTTCAGAGGTTCTTTTTGTCTGCTGGCCATAGACAGGGAATGTACCATTATTTATATTCTTGAAAACAGAGACTATTTAATAAGTTCCAAGAATGGTGTGGAAGAGCATTGTGGAAGTACTGGATTGCTTGGGGAAAAAAGGAAAAATAGCAGGTGCTAATGTATGTGACCTATTCTGTGAGAGCTTCCAGAAGTGCCTGGAAATTGACTTGCCTCTGTTCATGATGAATCAGGACCTTTAAAAAGGCGAGATAGGAAAAAGGGACTTTATAGAGCAGAGGAATGACCAAACATCCAGTCCCAAACTCTACAGAACATATATATAAATATACATATGAATATACACATATCTATGGAATATATACATATAAACACATGGGCATAGACAGAGAGATGGTAGATAGATAGAGATAAAATAGTGAAAAGTTTAAAATGAAATCTTTGTCTTTAACTTTAAAGACAGATAAGGAAGCATTACTATAGTCTCTATCAATGTAAGACAGGGTTAATTACCAGGAATAAGTAGACAAGTGGGTGCCCAGGCAAAGATATAGAATATTCTTGCCTTCCCTTGCTTTTATTTCTACATATAAAATAAAATAAAGCTTCTAGCAAAATTCCAGCCTCTCAGGAAAATTGACGGTAAAAAACCCAATGACCTTCAAGCAGGCTCTTTATCTTAAAACAGAACTGGCTAACAGGCATGTCACTCTAGTTAGGATCTGAGGGTAAGAGAGAGAACAAGAGCAGAGGTAACTACTTCTCTCCATTAAATTGCTTAAAGCACTGCATTTGTGACATCTCCTAGATCAGGGTATTTTCTTAAAATACATTGATATACACATCATATCTCACTGACAGAAATTCTGTCATGAGGGTCTTGTATTACCAGTAGAGTTCCCTCCTCCCTAATTTTGCATAATTTCTAATAATTTTCATGACAAGATTCTATCTCACACTTAGAAATCAGAATTTGGAACAAAGAGAATATAATTGACATTTACCCTAGTTTAAAAAAATCCCTTAGAAGGTAAATTTTGGGCCATCCAGCTTATTGGATGGTGTCTTTCCCATCTAGGATGAGTCTCCCTTAATAGGCTCACTGACATACATGCAGTTTCCTCAGGAGATTTAGGAGGTAAATTTTGAGTTATTCCACCTGAGGAATAAGGAATTATGATCTCAGCACTCAACTTCCAGTTATCATTTTAAGAAATGGGGCTAGGAAAGTTGATTTTTAAAAAACAAATGGGAAGATATATTTCTCAACAATACAACACCGTATATTCAGCCAGCCTGATCTAACAGGAGTAAATTTAAGGAATACGGTGGTGAAAATAGATATAAGAAAAAGCCCCACCTGCTTTACATTCTGGAAGAGGGGTGAATTAAAGGATCTCTTCATTCTAATCTTGCTTCTTTCTACCCTAAACCCAGAACAAAATTAATTTCTATTGACCTAGTATTTTCTGGATACTCTATAATTTAGAAAATTCAATGAAGCAGATAATAATGCTTAAGAGCTGAATAGTATTTTGTATTAAATATAAGAATGCCAAAAGTAATAAATACATTAGTTCAGGTACATGAGTTGGGATGCCATTAATCACCTAAGACAAATTAACACAAAGCATTTCTATTATGATGCTGGAGACAGAACCCAGGACTTTGTACATACTTGACAAGTGTGCTTCCACTGAGCTCTGTCCTCAACCAATCATCTTAAATAGGAAGGAAATGGACTACCATAGTTTCCCTTGATTGGCTACTTGCACATACATGAGAAACAGTTAATAAATATTAACAAAAATAAAAATATATTGTAAACCATTTGGTCAAATCAGTGGTAGTTGTATATAGCCTGCTATGAAACAGGGTATTTTAAGGAATGTCAGAACTTAAGGACAAGGATGATCCATAAGAGTCTCTGTAAGATAAAGATGTGTGATACCTGGGATATGTGAGGTCCTCATCATGAGACCACTCTGTGATGCACTGTATGGTGGAGGACACCATCATCATCTTTCTACCTGACATTGGACTCATCATATCTGTTACTTCATCCCATTCACGCCTCCACATTGAAGATATCACTCCCATTCAATCAATGAAGAAATAGCCCCAAGGAGCTTGTTAGTAGCCTACCTGGACCTTTGTAAACTAAGTAACTAAGAAACACAAGACTTTGATGCCTAATTATTTCTGCCACAGCAGCAGAGAAAAATCATGTGATCCAGTAATGGTTGGATTATTTTATTTCCATAGAACTAAGTTGGGTATCACAGAAGACAAAGCAATAGTATAGATTTAGTGAGACAGATGAAACCTGTAAGAAGACAAATTCATGCATTTATGTGACTATAAATTAAATCCAGAAAACACTATTCTGCCTTCAACAAGGAGGGAGAATATTTATTCCTAGGAATAGCTCTTATTTTTCCTTTCTATGTTATATATTGGTATCCAGTCATCTTTAGTCTCTGCCCTAGTTATTTGCCTTGCTGATGTGGTAAAATGCCAGGCAAAAGCAACTGAAAGGACTGAGGGAGGAAGGGAGGGAGGGAGGGAGGGAGGGAGGGAGGGAGGTAAAAAGGTTTTATCTCAGCTCACAGTTGGAGGGCACAGTCTCTCCTGGTTGGGAAGCTAGATCTTGAAGCTGGTGGTCACACTGTATCCACTGTCAGGAAACAGAAAGATAAACCCTGGCACTCTGCTAGCTTTCTCTTGTTCACTCAGTCTAGTGCCCCAGCCCATAGAATGATACGACTCACGTTTAGGACATGTCTTTTAACCTCACTCCAGAAACTTTCTCATAGAGCCACCTGAAGAATTGTTTCCTAGGTACTACATCTTACCAAGTTGACAGTATCAATCACCATAGCTTCCCTCTCCAACACAAACTTAGGTACCTGGTTCAAGAAATGGATATTGTCTTGCTAAATTGTATCTTCTCAAACAAACTATGATCATGGAATTAAATATTAGCATCTATCTGTGAAGAAAGATGTATTGAACAACACTGCAGGTTAATGATGATGTACTTATCCATCGATCATAACACAGTAGCATTAGACACTTAAACTACAGAATTTGAGCTTTGTTTTCTTACCTGTACTCCACTGAGCCTGTACATAAAAAGAAAAAAGAAAAAAAATGGCTCCTAGGACAGCATCTCTAATTCTCATGCAGTCTCACAGGATGTATCTCTAAGGACCTTGTCTATCTTCCTTCTCTAAAGATGATAAGACTCAAAGCCATCAATTAATTTAGGAAGAGCCACCCAACAAGTAACCAATGCAGTAAGAACCTTAATCAAAGTCCATGGGACACTATAGCTCATACCCACTTAACCCTGATGCTCCTTGTGAACCTTTATGAGAATGCATGCTGCAAAGAAAAAGAAAATAAAAGTCTCTGCTATCCTGGTATTAGCAATGTACTAAGAGATACCTGTTAAGGCATTGAGTACGTGAGCATTGTTATTTTATTTCTGACAGAGGCACTGATTGAAAGTGTAAAGGTTTCCATGGTGAAGAGGGGGCGGAGAGAAAGCACACCTGCGATCCAGGGCTGTCATTTTTCTTTGGCAACAAAGTAATAAATTGTTGCTTTTAACAACCCAGGATTATTTGAGTTGTTCAAAACCATTTTTTAAGCCTTGTTAAGTCAAAAATAAGTGTTCATTAATTCTGAAGTCTCAGGTCAACCTAGCTTATGAAAATAGTTCAAAGCAATGTTTCTCGTCTGTGGGTCATAATCCCTTTGACAAACTTGTATCTCCAAAGATATTTACATTGTAATTCATAATAGTAGCATAACTATATGAAGTAGCAACAAAAATAATTTTATGGTTTGGGGTCACCACACCTGAGGAACTCTATTAAAGAGCCTGAACATTAGGAAGGCTGAGAACTGCTAGAAGAATTCAGATTTGTGGCATGACCTATGAAACATGCAGCCCAGATAACAACACATGCTTAAAATTATGGAGAAAAAAAAGTACATTTTACAGTGAGATGATCTGCTAAAATTAAGTACAAAGGTTTAAAGTAATAATCTTTTTAAAAAAATGATTAATCTGCTTACATAAAAGTTTGTTGCTAAGCAACTATATCAATGGGCTAGTTCAATTATAATTTGAGGTTCCTGAGCCTCCTTAGCAGAATAAAATAGACAAGTCATAGCTAATGAAACAGTCTTCTCATAAAATATAGAAACCTGAGACTAGTTTTCTGAAGCAAAGTGTCCTAAGAACATGGCAACATATTAATAATAAATCAAACAAGGTGGACCCAGCAACTATAATCTTATTCTCAATTGAACATTGACATTCTCCACTAAGAACAAACTCTTATATACTCGGTTACATTCTTTGAACATTCAGTAAAATAATAGGATGTATATTTCCTTCTAAAATGTATAACAATCATCATTAAGGTGAACAACTCCTGGAGTGACACAGACTTCTCTAAAGCACAAGTTCTTAACCTTCAGACTTTAGAGTTGACACTTTTATAAAAATAAAAAAAGAAGGAGGAGGAGAAAGAGAAGAATTAGGACAATTTACTATTAATCGGCTGTTACAAACTGTGACATCATTGTTAAATTTAGATGCATGTTTTCTTCTGCCCCACCCTCAGTGGGAACCTGGTCACCATTAAAGCAAAATGGGGGTGGGTTCTGTGATCCCATGAATTTGTCAATCCATCCATCTCCACTTCTGAAAAATGACTTTATCTTCTCTTCTCAATGGTTGCCTTTTAAAATGGATGAAAATTTATTTTGCTACAAATAGTTCAAGAATTTTGTTTATATTTAAGAATTAAAAATAGTATTTTGGTCTTCTTAGCTTAAGGCTACCTGAGAGTAGATTGTGGAGCAAGGACTAAGGTACCAATAATGTCAGAGAAGATTCTACCAGGCTTGGGTAGAAAGGAAGGAAATGACATGGAGTCTTGGGCCAGGCTATGCTAGTAATTACCACATAATTTCTCAAACCAAGCAACTTGAACTTAGTTCTAAAGAGGAGCTCTATGAAATGTGCCTTACTTCTCATTCATAATCCTTTGTGTGGCATCGACCCACTAACTATTGTCTTAAAGATTTTATTTTCATTTTTAATTGTGTGTATATATTGGAATGATACACATGTATAAAGTACCCATGGATGTCAGAAGAGAAAATTGGGTGCCTAGGTGGTGGTAGGCTGCTTAATGTGACTACTTAGACCTCATCTTGCATCCTCTGCAAGAGTTGAACCATTTTTCTAATCTTGACTTTTAACTATTAGTGGTATCGGAAGCCACATACTAGCTATCTTTGTGCCTTAGTACAATTTAAGTAGAATTTTTAATTCTGGCATTAGAATTCTACCCTTAAGCAAACATTATTTTGTTTGTTTTTTGTTTATCTGTTTGTTTGTGATGGGAATATTTTTATTCTGGTGTAGACTATATCTGGATGTCTTACATTTTAGTGTAATGTTTCAATATGTACACTCAAACTAAGAATACAGCTTCATTAGGCTATATAAGATAGGATGCACTATTATACAACTCAGCTCTTGTCTCTCCCATACAGCGACTCAGCAATTCTTCATATTGTATTCCTTAAGTTGTGACCTGTAACCTGTTTGCAACTATTTGCATTCTAACCTTCATGGTCCTTTTTAAAAGTGTACTCTGCCTCAGGGTTTGTGATTACTGGAGCCTAGAAGATGGGATGTATGAATTGTGATCTTTGTTCTAACTGTACTTTCAACATTTTTCTCCCATGCCTACTATGACAAGCCTTAATAAACACAAACATGTGGCTTCCCACTAGACATTTCTACTACTATCATTCATTCATTTTTACAAATTCTAACTGCAATCTCCATCACTGCATTCTAAAATGCAATCTCCATTTTATCTTTCTTCTATACTTTGGAGGTTATATTATAATTATCAATTTAATTAAATCAGCTTAATGTAAAATCACCTAGAAAAAGGGTCCCAATTAGGGATTTCCTAGATATGGTTGGCCTTAGGCTTATCTGTGACAGATAGTCTTGACTTTATAAATAGATAAGCAAAGACTTAGCCTACCATGAGTGGCACCATCCCCTAGGCTTATGTCCTGGACTATATAAAAATGAAGAAGAAGAACTCAGAAAGAAACATTCATACACTCCTTTCTCTCTGCTCTTGACTATAGAGGTGACCAGCTATTTCAAGTTCCTACCTTGACTTCCATGCAACACAGACTACAACCTACAATCATGAGTTAAAGTGAACTATTTCTCCCCGACCTACCCTAGAAAAGCTAATTCACATCTCACTTCCTATGATGGCTCCTCCCCATCCAGATGTAATATTATTGTTGTAACTAATGTTAATCTTAGTTTAGTTAAGACACCATGCATTGAGCACTTACCATACACCAGTGATTCTCCTAGACACCTTTGATACACTCTCCCTACAAATGCTCACAAAATGCTGTGTGTGCATCAGTTACTACCAAGACTTCTAATATGTTGAAACTAAAGTTGTAAGATCTTAGTAGCTTGCTGATATCACACTTCTTATATTTTCATTAGCAGCATTATGTCACAGATGACCTGGTTCTCTCTGATACTAAACCCATAGTTACTCAGTTACTGTACTGTATACCTCATTTTGTCTCTGCCCTTAGTGCCTCTACCATGATAGGCACCTAACATTGCAACTATTGATGATACAGTCTCCATGAGTGACCAAATGATCAGTGAAGCACATTGAATTATCCTTAAAGTAATGATGGAATCTAAATGAGTCTAATACCTGAATCTATCATTCTGGATCATCTCATCTTGACAGAGGGAGAAAGGTTCACAGTCAGCTAAATGGTTTATTGCATGCCTGTTGACAGATGGCTTGTTCTAAAAAATGTATCATCACAAGCAGGTTAGACCAATAGATTGGTCAGCCTGCAACAACAGGGATAATAATGACAATAATAGATAGTATGTGTGTGTGATGGTCACTATGGGTCAGACACAATGGGTACCACATGTGTGAACTATTAATTTAATTGTCAAAACAATAATAACAAGTTAACACACTTATCATCCTCTCCATCTTGAAAAAAAAAGTGAAACTAAGGCTGGGAGACTCTGGGTTATTTTTACAAGCCACATAGATAGCAGTGGAGAAGAAACTGACTATAGCCCAAGTGTATTACTGCTCCATTCCATCAAGGAAGGCTCCTATTATAGTTTACTCCTAAGCAAATGGTTAAAAATTACTTTTGAAAAGCTGAAGTAGTAGAGACATGGCTTATGAAGCTTCAGAAGTGAAACCCAGACCACAAGACCTATCTGTGGAAATCAGAAGAAGTCTAAAAAATAGACTTGCCTATTAAATCAAGGACTGAAAGCCATCACCCCAGGTGCGTTGACAACTGTGATATTCCTCCAGGATACTACAGGGGAATATCAAGGATGGCATGATAAACAACAGAAATGTATTTCTTTCTTTTTTTTAAGAAATCAAGAGCAAAGCATGGGTAGATTCCTGCTTCTTGTCTTTTAGGTACCAATCATTTTAGCCATAAACCTAAAGACCTACCCCTAATGACTTTTCCCTCAGCAAGAACCTACCTTCTAAAGGATCTACAACCTCCAAGAAACAGCATCACTAACTGGACACAAGTATTTAAACACATGACTCCATAAAAGAACACTTTACATCCAAATTATGATAGTCATCTTTATGCTGTGTCACACACACACACACACACACACACACACACACACACACACACAAAAGAATAAGTGAGTTCTCTGGTTACCCTTTTGAAAAGTAAATGAAAGTTCCACCTTCCCAAATATCACAGTGAGAATTAGTTCTCAACATGTGAATGAGAAAGAAGAGAAGAGCAAACATATTCAGTCATCTTTAGCATCCGTACCCAGCATCACCATTTATTAAAAAGCAACTTCCCTTAGCTTTAAAACTCAGGGAGGCTGATACTGGTCCAGAAAAAAAAATCTGAATTTTGAGTTTCTCTCAAAATAGTTGGTATTTGTCTGCCAAGAATCACTTCCTCTAAACACTCCAAAACAGCTATGCATGCAAGACTTTCAAGTAAAGAACAAAGTTTCTAAAAAACTGTCCAATAGAAATAGAAAACAGAAAGCACGCATTTTCTGAGTTGGTTCTCTCTTTAACGATCAGTTTCATGGGAGTAGGAGGGGTAAGTGGGAGACCAGGAGCTATTAGAAGATATGACGGATAGCACATGGTCTTCTTTTGAAGAATCTCTATTCTCAGCTTCCAGCTTGCCCATTGCTTCCCACCCTAGGGTCCAAACACAGAGACCACACAGTCTGTCATAGTCTTCTTCTTTGTTGCTATGATAAAACACTGAATAAAACCAGTTTAGGGGAGAAGGGTTTGAAGCCAGGCAGAGGATGTAAGTAGGAAGCTGGAGACAGGACTGAAGAAAATACCATGGGGGAAATGCTCATTAACAGGCTTGCTCAGCCTTCTTTGTTATGTAACTCAGGTCCACTTGCTCAGTAATAACACCACCCACAATGGACTGGACTCTCGCACATCCATCATTCCTCAAGAATATGTTGCATAGACATACTCACTGGTCAATTTGCCCAAGGTGATTCCTCAACTGAAGTCTCTCTTCTTGGGTTACTCAGTTTTATGTCAAGTTGACAAAGATTAATCAGGTCATAGTCCATTCTCAATATCAAACATGATGGACAGATACTGTCTGAATTTTGGAATTTACTTAACTTGAAAAGATTCCTTGATTTATGGTTACAATGTTAGAACATAACACATTGTGGTGCATCTATCACATAGAAACTCTCTCTTCAAAGAAAGTACTTTCTACTTCATCTAAAAATTTAGCATAAATGTTTGTTTCTATGGGGAACTTTTAAGAAAATAAGTCACGTTAGTAAATGGTAGCAGAAAGTTTTCCAATATTCTGGAGTGTTACACATACTGTACTCTCTCCCCATCTGTCACACTGAAGCTTTTTATTACTAGGGACATGAGGAAAGTTGTTTTGTGTGACTGATTAAAACTATATTTTCACTAGCTAAAAAACTTTATGGGCTGTCACCAGGTGGGATAATGGATCCCATTTTTTTATCCTCACATTTCAGGCAGAAGTTTAAAATGGCACTTGCTAATTTTAATACACTTCATAAATTTATCCTATTTCCTGAACCTTCTACCTTAAACATGCCATGTCTCCCCAACCAATTACTCTTCTTCATTATGCGTCCCCTGGCCATCGTCTCTCTGAATAGTATTTCCAGGGTTTGTCAAAGTGACTGCCCACCCAGTGCCTTCTCAGAGACCTGTCTTCCACTGGGCATCTTCCTGTAATCTCCTTATTCTCACTTTAAAAGCATCCTGCTCTAGGTCATGACCATTTCATTGGGATTAGTTAGTCCTATGGGTACAACTGCTATTGACAAAAGTTTAGTAGAAACATGTGTTCATGTGAGATGGCTCAGTCAATTAAGTGCTTACAACATAAGCACAATGACTTTAGTTCAGATCCTCAGGCCCATTTAAAAGTCAAGTGTGGTGACATGGATCTGTAACTGTGGGGCAGTGACAGGAGAATATGTAGAGACTACTTTCTGGCCAGTTTGGCTGAAATGGAGAGTTCTGGGTTGAGTGAAAGACCCTGTAGAATATAGAGTTGTTAAGGAAGAAAACCAATGTCAGCCTCTGACCTCTACACACACACACACACACACACACACACACACAAATATACATATACATAAAAGTTACTTATTCTGTGATATGTTACATAAAAAATGTTGACTGAATTTCAAGGGTTTTTTTCTTTTTCAGAAAAATAAAAATGATATAAGAATTTTTCTGAGTAGATTTATCAAAACTTCTGCAGGATTTGAGAGTGGATGAGGTTAAAAAAAAAAAAAGAAAACAGGTAAAGAATTTTTGTTGAGTCCCAGGTGAAGACAGTGTCCTCAGGGCTCTGTCTGTACAAAATGTTCACAGAAAGAAATGACTTCTTATCCCACCTACAGCTTGAATCCCCACTTCCAAATTTTCGATGTGATGTTTGCTTTGGGGCAAAAAAGAAAATTACATTCTATCTCCAGGTTTCATTTCTCAAAGTTTTTAAAGCTATGTGTGATTTTGAAAGCTTTTTCCTGAATTTATACATATCTCAACAAAACCAGAATTCTCTAGAAAGAAAACTGAGGAGACTGTTATAACCAACACATACATTTACCACACAGTACTGTGAAAAGCCTGTCTTTCTTCCCTGCTCTCTCTCCCTCAGCTATACCAGCGACTGACTCTCAAGGGGCAATCATTTTACTTCCTAGTGTAGTATATCTTTAGAATATTGTAGATATTAAGAGAGACATCCAGGGATTCCCCTAGGAAGAGAAGAAAGAGAAGATTTCCTTAGCTAACCGGGAGCAGCCAAGGGATTGCAACCAAGAAGAGGTGGGAACAAATCATTAGACAAGGAGATGATTGAGTGAGAGGAACAACAAAGAGGGAGAAAAAAAGGAGAGACGGAGATCTTAATAGAGGAAGCCAATGTGGAGTTGGAAAAAGACCTGGTGCTAGGGAAACCTCCAAGAACTTCCAGGATGTCCCTGGCTAGGTCTCCAATCAATAGTGAAAGTGTTGCCTAGACTTGACTTCCTCTGTAATCAAATGAATAACCACCCTAAGTGCCATCACAGAACTTACGTTCAACAATGAATAGAGGTTGAGGCAGGAATACATTGCTGAGCACTGGGATGAGTCCCTGGTCCAGCTGAGAGTGGGGGAGGAGAGTCTATATGAGCAAGGGGGGATAGGGATTATGACGAAAATTCTCACAGTGATGGCTGGCTGGAGCTCTGGGGAGCTGACTGAATCAAGAACAGCCACTGGGGAACCATCAGGAAAAGGAACTAGGTCCTGTAAGGATAAACAACTGTCCACTGAAATGGGCAGTATGTGGAGGCTTGAGGGGAGAAATCAGACTGTATTTCTGTACATAGACTGGCACGTTGGAGCCCATTCCCTCCAGAGGATCACCTAACCCAGTCTTAATCTTAGGATGAGGAAATCAGACTTTCCTGGAGTGGATGCTGAGCTGATCCACCTTGGGACTTCTTGCCCTTTATGGGGAGGGGATGGGGGATGGGGAGGAAGGAGGTTGAAGGCTATCTGGAAGGAGTTGGGAGGAGGAGGGAGGGGAATCAAGGGAATACATAGATAAAAAGAGTTTATTTTACAAATAAAATAAAATAAAAATGTAATATTCTAGATAATCTAAAGTAGACTCATGTTCATGTACTGTCTCAGACCAAGTAAATAAAATCTCTAGAGATGGAGGCTGTGGTTATGCATCAGTGGGTAAGAGCAATCATGAAATCCCCACACTCACAAAATAACCCAGACATGGCTGCCATATAACCTTAGCTTAGAAGGGTCACACGCCAATAGCAAAGGTTTAAAGGAAGATTTCTCCATCGCTTGGCAACAAGACAAAGAAATTGTAAAAAGATGTCCCATCTGTTCCTTCTATAACCAAACTCCACTATCAGCAGAAAGTAATCCTAAAGGTATATATAGAAATGGAATTTGGCAGCTGTATGTGTTTCATTTTACACAGAATTTGAAAAATTAAGATATATATATATATATCATACAATAGATATGTTTTCAGGATTTCAATAAGCCAACAGCTTTGAGTTCAGAAAAGGCTGATTCTGTAATCACATAATTTGCTAGAAGTTATACTCATCATGGAAATACCTGTACAAATTAAGACTAACAATGTTCCAGCATATGTCTCTAGTAAAATAAAAGATTTTTTGCTTATTATAATATAAAACATATTACAGGCATAGCACACAATGGTACAGGGCAAGCAGTGATAGATCAAATAGTACTCTAAATAATATGCTAAATAAACAGAAAGGAGTAGCAAAGACCCCCAGAATTAGACTACATAGTTTGAGGGTGCTATATGAGTCAGCATGTACACTCATGCCTTTACCTCTGTGTAGGCAGTAGGGAATTAGAAATTTTTTTTTCTTTATTTATTTTGTATTTATCAAGAAAAACAGTAAAATGAATTTAAAATGCTGATAAGTTAACAATAACTATAAAGAAGATAAAAATCATAAGCATGACTTATCAAGGGTGATAATGCAAATAAGACTGCTACACATATATTTACTTTGTGTTCAGCTTTCCAAAAATTCTTAAAACTTTCAGACTCTTTTCATCCAAAACATTCCTCCTTACTCATGTTAACCACTTATATACTGATAACACTAGATCATTGGGCCTATAGCATACATAATTTTCTACGTATCATCAGTTACTTCTTGTGCTATTTAATTTGCTCTCCAACCTGCTCATTTTTCCTGTAAAATGGAAAATATAAAGGCTTATCCTGCTTCTGGGTCAATTTTTTTTCTTTTTTAACTAAAACCCTTCACAGGACATTACTGATATCTCCTCACTGTTCTCACATACGCAAGGGGGCTTGAAGAGAAATGAATATGATAGAATTCCTAGTTGCAAGAACTGACCTGGAGATATGAATGGGGGCCACATGGTCTCCTTTTATCAAGTTCCTCTTTCACCTTTTATTGAATGGCCTAAGCATCTAACAACAGTGGTTACTTCAACCTACTAAAAAGCCTATCTCGGGATTAGATATACAAAAATATTTTAACAAAGTGTGAAAATACTTCACATAGTTTCTATATGAAAATCAAACTCACAGGTCTAACTAATCCCACAAACTCTGAGCCCATGACCCAAAAAATTTTGGTTTTCCTCAGCAACTGTTGGTTTACTGTCTGAATGCCTCCTTTTTATTCTGCAACTCAAAACAGAATCCTACATCTGTCCCCTTTTTCTGTCTGTACTTTCTACTTAATAAATTTCATCCTTCTTTGTTCACATGTCATGAAACTTAATTCTGCTTCCAAGAAGAGTGGGAATTTAATTGCCAGCTAGACCCCCATTCTTCCATAAATCATGGGCCATTCTCAATGTCCTAACCATTTCCAACCACATTCTTCCACCAAGAATATCAGGACTGCCTCTATCACTGTTAGATGTTCAGCTTCTTCTTCCCCTTTCTTAACTACAATGAGTTGACAACTCTGTGAAATCTTCCTTCAATATATCACTCTCACTTTTGTCTTTCCAAAACTGGCACTCCTCTGGAATAATTCATTATCTCTTGCCTAGACTATTGCAAATAGTACTTTAATGTGTTTTATAGATTCGAGACACTGTTCTATATAATCCATCCTGAACACAGGGCCAGGAAAGTCTCTTGAAAGTACAGCTATGGTCACTGGTTCCTCTATTAAGATGGCTTTACTTTTTGCCATGAAGTATCAGAGAAAGTATAAGTTGTGTGGGGCACATTTCATCTGCCTCTTTGGTCATCATAGCCTGTCCGACCTATGCATTCTCTAGCCAGGCAGCACTGGACCAATTCTGAACCCTGAATTGCTAATCAAGAGAGAACCCACAATCAATGCTTCCTTCTATATACCCATGCAATTCTTTTTTTTTCTTCTTTATTTTGTATTTATCAAAAAAAAACACAGTAAAAAGAATTTAAAATGTGGAAGAGTTAACAATAACTATACAGAGGATAAGAATCATAAGCATGGTTTATCAAGGGTGAAAATACAAATAAGATTGCTACACATATATTTTCTTTGTGTTCAGCTTTCCCTCTGAATTTTTTTTCCATCCCTGTATATCCTTATTCAAGGTCTCTTCCCCCTCCCAACACATCTGGTCATTTTTCTTCTCTGCAACTCCCCATCCCCTCCCTGCGCAGGGAGCAGACAGTCCTATGGTCCCACTGACCCAATAATGCTTAGATCAGTTTCCACTTCTGGCCAAATCCAGTTCTTTCCCCCCTCCCTCAAGAGTGAGTCAGGTGTTCCTATAGTTGGACTGGGGTTTGAAGGGTCAGTCCAGGGTGTTTCTGATCCCAATCTGTTCGGTGGTTGTGGTTTGCCTCTTGGGCATGTTTGGCTTTTTTTTCTTGTATGTTTGTTTAGAGACCACTAGTGAGTGAGTACATCCCCTGCTTATCTCTCTGAGTTTGTGAGACTTCACTCAGGAGGATATTCTCCAAATCCCTCCATTTGCCTGTGAATTTTAGGATATCATTTTTTCTTACTGCTGAGTAATATTCCATTGTGTAGATGTACAACAGTTTGTTAATCCATTCTTCAGTTGAGGGACATCTAGGTTGTTTCCAGGTTCTTGCTATTACAAATAATGTTGCTATGAACATAGTTGAGCTAATACCTTTGGAGTGTGAATGTGCCTCTTTAGGGTATATACCCAGAAGTGGTATTGCTGGGTCCTTGGGGAGATTGATTCTCAATTTTCTGAGAAACCTCCATATTGTATTCCAAAGTGGCTGAACAAGTTTACAATCCCACCAACAATGGAGGAGTGTTTCCTTTCTCCGCATCCTCTCCAGCATAGGCTGTCATCTGTGCCTTTTATCTTAGCCAATCTAACAGGTGTTAGGTGGTATCTCAAAGTTGTTTTGATTTGCATTTCTCTGATGGCTAAAGATGAAGAGCACTTTTTCAGGTGCCTTTCAGCCATTTGTAGTTCCTCTGCTGAGAATTCCCTTTTTAGATCTGAACCCCATTTTTT
>PVIH01012241.1:0-64520 GCA_004025045.1 Sigmodon hispidus
CCCAGGCATGCATATGCATGTGTGTGTAAGCAGGCATGCACACCCAGGCATGCATATGTATATGTGTGTGTAAGCAGGCATGCACACCCAGGCATGCATATGTATGTGTGTGTGTAAGCAGGCATGCACACCCAGGCATGCATATGTGTAAATAGGCATGCACACCCAGGCATGCATATGTATGTGTGTGTGTAAGCAGGCATGCACACCCAGGCATGCATATGTATGTGTGTGTGTAAGCAGGCATGCACACCCAGGCATGCATATGTATGTGTGTGTAAGCAGGCATGCACACCCAGGCATGCATATGTATGTGTGTGTAAGCAGGCATGCACACCCAGGCATGCATATGTATGTGTGTGTAAGCAGGCATGCACACTCCAGCACATGTGTGTGGAGGCCAGAGATCAATGTCTGGTATCCCTTCCTGATTAATCTTGCCCCATCTTGTCTGTTTGCTTTTGTGATTCTGACCCTGGAGCTCTGTCTCTCAATCAGCTCACCTGGATCTGCCCCTGGATCTGCCTGTCACTGGCCCCTCCAGTCTCAGCTAACACAGTTGTCATCATGCCCAGCTTTTACACGGGGCTGGAATCTGAACTCGTGTTCTCCTGCTTACACAGCATGCCTTTATCCACATGGCCCTGTCCTGTCTTCCATTCCTATCCTTTGGCTATTGCAGCCGGATGGGAAGACAAGGAAGAGGAGAATGGAACCATGAGCAGTTGAATGTTTCAGTGGCTGTTCCTGGTTCCTCCTCACTATCTGCCATTCTCTGGGCCAAGCTGTGTTAAATGGTGAAATCAGAAACCCTGGGGTGTCAGGAAGCCAGGAGAATCCCTCTCCACGAGACTGCAAACCTTAGTTTCTATATCTGTAAAATGGGTGGTCATGCACTTAAGGAGGCCTCAGGTTTTGACCTCAAGAACCTTTCTAACTCTCTTCCCTCCCCAGCTCGGCTCTCTCCGGCAGAGGCTTCCTGTCAAGGTGTTCAGTGTGCATCTGGGCAGCGCTGCCAGATGGTGAGTGGAAAGGCCAGGTGTGTGGCAGAGTCCACAGCTGTCTGCCGCGCCCAGGGTGATCCCCATTACACCACCTTCGATGGCCGCCGCTATGACATGATGGGCACCTGCTCCTACACCATGGCTGAGCTGCATAGCACCAGGGAATCTCTGCTGGCATTTAAAGTAGAAGCCAAGAATGAGCACCGGGGCAGCTACCGAGTCTCCTACGTGCGCTTTGTCACTGCGCATGCCTACAACCATACCGTGTCCCTGGCCTATGGAGAAATAGGCATTGCCCGGGTGAGTTCCCCAAGGCTTTGAGTTTAAGGCCTTTAGACTACCAGTCCATAAAAGGAGGCAAACCATGGCTCTTCCACCATCCCAGCACACCAATGGAAGCGATTGGCAGAGGGGGCGAGCATAGAAAGATTTGCTCGATGGTATCACTTAGAGCAAGTAATCTTGATGCCTCTCTTGAGCGGAATGACAAGAACTTTGGGAGATTATGGGAGCAGGAAACGGGAGCAGCTCTGGGAGTACACCACAGAGAGAGCTTAGGGAATGGTCTAAATGATCACCGTTTCAGCTCTGGTTCTAGCTGGGTTCCGGAGCAGCTGATATCGATGTCAGCTCCTATGGGGAGCAATCTGGTTGATTCCTCCCAAAGTTGGGTCCTGGCCACTACTGACTATAGTTCTAATCTGGGGGTGATCTTGTAGTGGATATGAGTAGTTTTGGTCCCCTGTCCTATAGACATATATCTGTTGATCTATAGAAGCAGAGGGTGTGTGAAGAGAGGGATGAGCACTAAGAAACAAAACAGAGACAAGGAAGAGATGGCTCAGCCGTCAAGGGCACTTGTTGTACTTGAAAATGACTAGTTGTGGGGCTGGAGAGATGGCTCAGCGGTTAAGAGAACCGTCTGCTCTTCCAGAGGACCCGGGTTCGATTCCCAGCACCCACATGGCAGCTAACAACTGTCTGTAGTTCCAGTTCCAGGCAAACACCAAGGCAAATAAGCAAATAAATAAAGTAAAAAAAAAAGAAAGAAAGAAAATGACTAGTTGTGTGGGCCAAATAGTTTGTAGGACCAGGATTTATCCCTAGTGCATGGACTGGCTTTTAGGAGCCCATTCCTTGTAAAGGGACATCTTATTCAGCCTGGATTCGGAGAGGGAGGGGCTTGGTCCTGCCTTAACCTGATATCCCAGACTTTGTTGACTTCCATGGGAGGCTGTATCCACTGTGAGGAGTGGATGGGGGTGGGGTGGGGTACAGGGAAGCTGGGGGTGAGTGGGAGGAGGGGAAGGAAGGGGAACTGTGGTTAGTATGTAAAAAAAGAAAGAAAATGACAAGTTTGGTTCCCAGCACCCATGCCTGTAAGTCCATTTCCGGGGAATGTGATGTTCTTTTCTGACCACTGTGGCACTGTATGTTCAGAAAACATTCATATACACAAAAATCAATCAATCAATCTTTTTGTAAAGCTTCTTTTAGACCTAGCACAGCAAAGCATTTATGTTGGCAAGACACTCCAAAGGCTGTAAGGATTTGATTGTGGGGTTGATGTCTTAGACAATTTCACTGAGCTTATGTCTTGAACAAAGTGATACTCATCTGTCACATTGGGAGGTATGGCCAGTTAGGTGATGAAATCGCTCTTAAAAATTGCTTTTAAAGTGTGGCTCAGATTCCTTGAGTTCCTCCTGTTACACAAAATGTTGCTTTAAGTGAAGAGCCAGTACTCCTCTTTAGAAGAACCCCAAGAGGCTCCATCTGGAGTCCCAGCATCCCTTTCTATGGCGTCAGCAATATGGTGGCTTTCCGGGGTGGGGGAATCCTCTTTCTAGCTACACACAGCTCCATGTCATTTTTATCTGCATTTTCTGCCTCTTGGGGGAAAACAGTGACTTGGGCATTGAGTTTACAGAGTAAGTTGCTTCCCTAGACTGTAAAACTGGACATTCTGGTACTTACAGGAAAGTGAGTCACGTACCATCAGCCAGGCCACACTGTCCTGGCTGTAGGAAACCTGTGTCTAGGACTTCCCTGGGACTCGCATAACATCACACAGTAGGATTGGTTCTTTGTGTTAAAGGGTCCTTAAGTCCACACTTCAGTTGTGAGGTTTTTGTAAATGTATCTCATGCTCAGCTGTTCCCTGGTTACAGGGAAGTAACTGTTAAAGGTGGGTGGGTCATAGCCTCGGAGCGTCCTCAGCCCTTAGCAAGGTCATTCTGGGATGCTGTTAGCTAAAGCTGTCTATTGCAACAGTTCCCACAGTGGGCAGGGGCCTCTCCTCTTTGAGAACAGAATTCTAGTTCCAAGTTTTCAACTCTTCCTCCAAGTTTTAGTTGAAGATGGCAGCTTGTTTAATCTTTTTATTTGTTTGTTTGTTTCAAGATTTATCTATTATGTATACAGTGTACAGAAGAGGGTACCAGATGTCATCATAGATGGTTGTGAGCCACCATGTGGATGCTAGGAATTGAACTCGGAACCTTTGGAAGAACAGTCAGTGCTCCTAACCCCTGAGCCATCTCTTCAGCCCCTTGTTTGTTTTAATAGTTATATTTTGAGGATTTTTTTTCCATTAAGATTCTCACTTGTAATCATTATCTCCCATAGTGAAAATCATTCTTTTTTTTAATTTTTATAATTAATTATTTCCCAGCCCGATCGGTTTCTCCTCTTCTCCCAGGCTCTCCCCAACATCCCATCTCCCCTGCCTCCATCCATTCCTCCTCTGTTCTCTTCAGCAAAGAGCAGAACTCCCATGTACATGAGCCAGCCAGGGCATATGGAGTTGTAGTAAGATCAGGCACCTCCTCTGATGCTGAGGCTGAATGAGGCAATCCAGCAGGAGGAAAGGGTCCCGAATGCATGTGTTTGGTTTTGTTGTTGTTGTTTGTTTTTAATGTTCTTAATCCAGGCTGCATCTACCAATCAGGGAAGCTCCATGCCTCTGCCCTCTTAATTGCTTGTCATTTAAGGCAAATTATCATGCACACCTTGCCAAATTAATGAAGGTCAATGACCATGCTCACATTTCTGGATCTGATGTAATGTGGCACTTGGACTTTGGTGCAGTCTTTATTATTTATTTATTTGCCTTGGTGTTTGCCTGGAACTGGAACTACAGACAGTTGTTAGCTGCCATGTGGGTGCTGGGAATTGAACCCGGGTCCTCTGGAAGAGCAGACGGTGCTCTTAACCGCTGAGCCATCTCTCCAGCCCCCTGGTGCCGTCTTATAATGAGCCTGAGAAGAGTCTCTGTTGTCCTGGAATGACTTTGTATCTTACTCAAGCTTCTCGGCCCAAGTACCTAACAGGATATCATTGTGATGGGGTTCAGTCAACAGCTGGCATTGTCGGAACCTAAGCTCCTAGCTGCTGGTTTCACTGGTCCTGCAGCTGCCCCTGGCTGCCCCCAGACCTGACAGGTTCCTTCCTCACACTGGCTTCTTGCTTCTAGTGGGCCTGCAGGAGATAAAACCATGCTGTGGCCTTCCAGTGGCTCAGACAGCTGGAGACTGTGGGAAACTAGTGTGTTGTGGGAGAAGGCTGGGGACTGGGAGAGGCAATAGGGTGATGAGGGGTGGCCTCTGTCAGTGACCCCTCAGCGGACATTAGCTGGGGGTGGGGTGTCTTCATGCACATCTCTGGGAAGAACAGTTCAGGCCCCTAGAGGTGCAAGAGCAAGCATCCCTAGGCTCAGCTGGGAAGGCCAAAGAGAGGGCTGAAGGGGAGACAATACTGAGCACTGCTGCCTCTCTGCAGATCGACAACCAGTATTCAAACCTGCCTGCCTCCCTGAGTGATGGCCGCCTGCGTGTGTATCAGAGTGGAACCCGAGCTCTTATAGAGCTGGACTTTGGGCTGGTGGTCACCTATGACTGGGATAGCCAGCTGACAGTGAGCCTGCCCAAGCGCTTCCAAAACCAGGTGTGGGGGCTGTGTGGTAACTATAACGGAGACCCTGCCGACGACTTCCAAATGCCTGATGGGAAGCAGGCTCCGGATGTCCTAAACTTCACCAAAAGCTGGAAGCTGGATGATGGGGACAGTTTATGTGATGACGGATGTTCCGGCAATTTGTGTCCCTCCTGCACCACAAGCCAGTCCCATACCTTTAGGGAAGACCTTATCTGTGGCATGCTAACTCTGTCCACAGGCCCGTTTGCAGATTGCCATGACTTCCTGAACCCCAAGCCTTTCCTGGAAGAGTGTGTGTATGACATGTGTGTGACTGGAGGAGAGCGTCTCACCCTGTGTCACAGCCTCAATGCCTATGCTACAGCCTGTATGGACCTCGGCATCTCTATCCGGGAATGGAGATCACGATCGAACTGCCGTGAGTTACAGCCGGGCTAGGGCGGTCTTGGTGAAGGGCCAGGGAACCACTGCATCTGCTTGGTAACTGAGCACTAACTGTGTTTCCAGCCGAAACATCCCAGCTCTGCTGGAGTGAGCCTGCTAAGGCTGGGACACACATAGCGCTGAGCACAGATAAACCGTAATACTTGCCGTGAAAAGATGCTGAAGCAAAGCTGTAGAGTAGATAAAGAGGGATGTGGGATAAGTCTAGCTGGGTTTAGCTGGATAAATGATGCTAGAGAAGGCTTTTGATACAGTTATGGGGAAGGTTTTCCTAGAAAAAGAGTTGCCCAATTTGAAATCCATGGTTGGGACTGGAATAGCCAGAAAGGGGGAGAAGGTGATGAGCTCCTGACCCAGGGAACCCCAGAGGTTTGTCAAGAAAGGTAATCTGTCAAGTTACAAGATAAAAGTCTTTGCTTGTAACACACGAATGACACCCCTGCCCTCTGGACAATACCAAAGATGACTAGTCAGGTGTCCATCCTCTAAATCAGTCACACATTCAGTCAGCAAGCTTGCCACTTGCGTGCAGGCAATGTGGAGGACAAAATCAGAGCCCTCGCTAACATGTCCGTAGTCTGTAGACTCACAGAAACGCTGAAGAAGTGTAAATAATGGTGTGGAAGGAAACCGGCCTCGGGCCCAGTGCTTAAGACTAGAATATAGAGACTGATAAGTTCAGGGGAGACAAAGACATGGACTGAGCTTGCCTGCACCAATACCATACTCAGCTGTCCAGTAAGCATCCCCTCTCTGAGTCCCTCCAAACTCTCAGCAAAGGAGAAACTAGTGGACTTCACTGTCCATCTCTTAGACCCTGTGGTCAGTGACGAAGACTCAGTGTGACTGAGTCAGGCTGTGTCTCCACTCCAGCAGAACCTATGGGCAGGGTGGGGAGGAACAGACAGATAGGCATTTAGAAGATCAACTATGAAATGCCTCTAAAGAGCAAAGAAAGCAAGGTCCTGTGATAGTATCTGGAAGCTTGGGGAAGATTCTGGAAATCAGTAATACTAGACCCCGAAGCACAGCCAGACAACGGAGTCAGCTGAGCCATTCAGTGACAGCCATGGAGCACCCCTCAGATGGCCATGGAGCATCCCTCATTTGACCCGTAGACCCAGTGAAATCAATGTTGTGCCTTTGCATTTGCTGAGGTGCATACAGGGTCATTTGCTCATGACCACATGGGCAAGGAGAGAGCTGGTGTTGGAATCCAAGCTGCCTGGGATCCTGTAGCCTTTGAGGAAAGAATTACAATGGTAGAGGGAATAATTAGTGCAAAAGCCTGCTGTGGAAATCTGGAAACCACACCACTCCTGGAGCGGGGAAGAGGGGCAGATCGATTCAGCATGGATGTGAGAGGGTTGGGAACAGAAAGATGATGAGCGGGAAACCCCTGGGCCTGGGGAGGACTCTGCTCTCCTCCAAGATGGAGCCACAGGAGGTTGGGGGTGAGGTGTGTGGACTGATCTACATTCCCAGTCCCTTTGGCTGCTGTGAGGAACAGATTTGGTCCAGGGGACCAGGACCCCAGGCAGGGGCTGCTTGTGGTCCATGGACTGTGGAGACAGATTCTGGGTGGGCTCTGACCGTGAAAGTCACAGGATTTGCCCACTGATCTGTTGTCCAGGGATGAGGGAGGGGAGGCCACTGGAGCCTGAGCATCCAGAAGGTATGAGTGCCATTAACAGAGGGGTGCAGAGCTCGAGGAAGCAACATTGTCTGGGGGAGCCTCACTCTTACCTGACGCAGATCGTGTTCTTCCACAGCCCTGTCCTGTCCAGCCAACAGCCGCTATGAGCTCTGTAGCCCTGCCTGCCCAGCCTCCTGCAA
The DNA here is from genome assembly GCA_004025045.1 of Sigmodon hispidus. Lineage (NCBI taxonomy): Eukaryota > Metazoa > Chordata > Mammalia > Rodentia > Cricetidae > Sigmodon > Sigmodon hispidus. The sequence continues at coordinate 7,221 of PVIH01012241.1, forward strand.
TTCAGAAGCCGTACCTGCCAACTGCTCTGCGCGCCCTTGTGTGGAGGGCTGCGTGTGCCTTCCAGGCTTTGTGGCCAACCGTGGCCGTTGTGTGCCTGTGTCATCCTGTGGCTGCACCTACGAAGGTCGCCTGCTCTCCCCTGGTCAGGAAGTATTCGCGGACAATTTATGCAAACGCCGCTGCACATGTGATACAGCCACGAGGAAGGTGATCTGCCAGGACACAAACGGATGTCTGTCCGGGGAGCAGTGTAAGATACAGAATGGCTTCTTGGGTTGCTACCCTGAATTCTACCGCAACTGTCGGGCATCCGGAGACCCGCACTACAAGAGCTTGGATGCGCGGGTCTACAATTTCATGGGCACCTGTACGTACATGCTTACCACCTCCTGTGGCCAGCACCCCTCCCTCCCTGACTTCAAAGTGATTATGGAAAATGAACGTCGGGGAAGCCAAAGTGTGAGCTTTGTGCATTCTGTGCAGCTGGAGGTCTATGGAGTGACACTCAAGGTGCCCCGGGACTACCCAGGCAAAGTGCTGGTGAGTGAGTGTTGCCGCCATGGAACTGGGGGGGCGGGGCATAAACCCACTGAAATGTAAGTGGCTGGGGAGAGGGGAGTGGAGCGGATTCATTCCTTATGGCTAAGGTCCAGACCTCAGACTTTGGCCCTGCAAGGAGGGCCTTGGGATAACAATTCTGTGACTATTCCCCAGCCTGTCTTCCTTTGTCCCAAGAGCCACCGTTCTCTGGGTGGTTGTGAAGATTTGATGAATCCATATCTGCAGGGTCTTTTAAAAGAAGGCTTGATACTCAATGAATATTGGTGGTTCCAAGTTTTGTTCTTAAAAACACTTGGGAATTCTAGACTTGTGCATTTTCTAAAGAGTGGTCCACAGAGCAAAGGTACCAGAGAATGTGAAATGTCAGGTGGGAAACGGAGGTCCTCGTTCAGCCTCTCAGACTGAGCAAATGTCTGTCAACCCAGTTACAGTACCAAGGCTACATACACATAGTGAGTGTTTGTCTCGGAAAGTCCAACAATCAAACAAAGTCTGTCCATCTGCCTCTTCTCTGGGCCCTCTTTCTCCTCCAGAGCGCGTACCACTTCATCACTTTTTTCAGGCTCTTGCATTCTAGACTGCTTGCTGTGCTATCCTTTAGTAATTTGGCTCAGCTGCCCTGAGGGCCAAACTAGTCTTACTCACTAGGACTGAAAACCCAGAGCCCTGGACCACCTGGCTGGACAAGGGATAAAGGACAACCCTGCACACACAAGTCCATACCTAAAGGACAATTTCCCTGCTTCAAGTCTTCCCAAATAGGTTTTGCAAATACACCATAAGTCCCATCCTGTGATCAAAGATAGCTTCTCTGCCTTTCTTGAGTCAAGTCTACAGATGCTCATTGCCCACAAGAAATAAAAGTTTAAAAAAAATAGTAAAAGCCAGGCCTGGTGATGCATACCAATGCCAGCACTCAGGAGGCAGAGACAGACAGATCTGTGACTTCCAATCTAGCCTGGTCTGAATACTGAGTCCAGGCCAATTAGGGAGAAAGTGATGCCCTATCTCAATATATATTGAGAGAGAGAGAGAGAGAGAGAGAGAGAGAGAGAGAGAGAGAGAGAGAGAGAGACTTTAATCTCAGCACTCAGGAGGCAGAGGCAGGCAGAGCGCTGTGAGTTTGAGGCTAGCCTGATCTACAGAGTGAGTTTGAGGCTAGCCTGGTCTACAGAGTGAGTTTGAGGCTAGCCTGATCTACAGAATGAGTTCCAAGGCAGCCAGAGCTACAGAAAGACCTTGTCTAACAGAAAAATGTGTGTGTGTGTAGAAATGAGTTGGTGGATATTCACACAATAGCTCATAATTATTAGGGGAATGGCTTGTGCCTTGGGGAGAAGGAGGGTGGGCAGATTAATTAAAAGTGGGAAACATAACTTCCCATGTGCCAGGCTCTATATCTCCCAATGTCTGATAAAGAGAGGGCACAGTTATTAATAGGTATTAATGTTCTCCCACCTCTTGACATGACATTTTATATATAGCTTGAACATTAATTGACATAATTTAATTGACACAAAGCTCCTGAGAGACTTGGAGTGCTATCAGTACTGGGTGAAGAAGATACCCTGACTTGTTTGTCCTTCTGAATTTCTACCCAGTTAAACAACATCAGTCACTACCTGCCCTTCCAAGCCGCAGATGGAAAAATCGTAGCGTTCCGCCAAGGCATGTATGCTGTCCTGCGTACCAACTTCGGCCTGACCATCAGCTTCAACTGGGACACCCATGTGACCGCCAAGGTGCCCAGCAATTATGCTAAAGCTGTGTGTGGGCTCTGTGGGGACTTCAACGGGGATGCTAGAGATGACTTGGGTTTGCAGAGTAAAGGAGAAGCCCTGGACCCTCGAGACTTCGGGAAGAAGTGGCTGGTGGCAAAAAAGCCTGGCTGCAGGACAGATGAGCAACTTCTGTGTCCTCACATGAACAGCCAGTCAGTGTTGAAGAATAAAGAAAAATGCAAGCTCCTCAGTGACCGGAAAGGTCTTTTCAGGAACTGTTGGCAAACGCCCATATTCGGCACCGCCCTCTTAGAATGTGTCTATGACAGCTGCCGCATGCCAGGCCAAACTAAGCCACTGTGTGATTCACTGGCCACACACACTGCCATATGCCAGGCTGAAGGGCACACTGTGTATCCCTGGAGGAGTGAGAAGCTTTGCCGTGAGTACTAAGTGTGGCAACCTGGGGGTTGGATTTGGTGTTTGCTCATTGACATACAAGTAGCGTTGTTTAATCCCTGTGAGGAAGCAGCTGTGCTTCTAAGACACTAAGAAGTCATAGGCAAAGCCACTGTGACTGAGTACACCATGGAACCCCAAATTTGACTGCCAGTGACAACAATCAGAGAGAATAGAAAGCTGTTGTATGTTTGAAATGAGGCTGCCATGACCAAGAGATGGAATCCTCCCCCTTTTTAAATGACCAACGTGTCTAACACCCACAGTATCATAGGATGGGGTGCTGCAATAGCATACAATTCCTTTGGCTTGCTTCAGTGGTTTGAGGCTTGGACATCTTTTTTCAATTTCAGTCTTATGTGGCACTGACTGGGCCTGCATCAAGCTTGGCACATTCTGCCCGGGGAGCTCAATCCAGCCCGCTGGGTCAAGTGCTCTCTTTTGCTCTCATAGAGCTTAATGACCGATACACTTGAGTGGTTAGTGTTTGGGGGGAGTGGTTAGTGTTGAACTTAGTATCAACAGTTCACAATACTGCAGGAGAAGAAACTGTTTGACTTGGTTGGATGGGGTTTTTGAAGGTTTATTTATTCTTATTTTATGTGTGTGAGTGTTTCACCCACATTTATATCTATGCACCAGTGGGAATACGATGCCCAAGGAGGTCAGAAGAAAATATCAGATTCCCTGGGACCGAACTTATAAATCCTTATGAACCACTCTGGGGATGCTGTGAAGCAAACCTAGGTCCTCCTCAGGAACAGCAAATGCTCCTAACAGCTGAGCCATCTCTCCAGTGCCGTGTCTCTGTGTGTTAGTTGTAATACTAAATGCTTTCACTAAACTGTAGTATAGGTAATTATTTTCAGTTACTAAATATTACTTAATATTTGAGATTACTAAACTGATATCAATACTAAACAATGAAGAAGCTAATGCTATACTCGGCTCACATACTGCATAAATTGTACATACAGGCATGCATACACTTATTTAAAGTATGTATCACATAGTAGCATTTATACCCAATGTTAGCAGAGTCATTAAAGATATTACAGATTGATCACAAACCATAGTTGCTTCAGAACTGAATCTTATTTCTGAACCTCAGAATCTGTGATAGAAGGCGGTCCCTTGACCCTACTGAGCACGGTTGTTTCTTAAAATAGGGTCTCTCTCTCTCTCTCTCTCTCTCTCTCTCTCTCTCTCTCTCTCTCTCTCTCTCTGTGTGTGTGTGTGTGTGTGTGTGTGTGTGTGTGTACTTGTGTTTATTGGGAATCAACTGTGTCCACCCAAAAGTAAAACTCTTCGATCTTGACGGCCCCTTTCTCTGCAGCAATGAACTGCCCTCCCCACAGCCACTATGAGCTGTGTCAACGAGGCTGTCCATTAACCTGTGGAGACGTGCCAGTGCCTGGAGGCTGTGGCTCAGGGTGTCATGAGGCCTGTGTCTGTGATGAAGGCTTTGTTCTTAGCGGTGAGACTTGTATACCCCTGTCCTCCTGTGGTTGCGTATACCAGGGCATTTATCACCCAGCAGGAGAGGATTTCTATCCTGGACCTGAATGCAATTCCCTCTGCCACTGCCATAAGGGTGGCCTGGTATCTTGTCAACCCTCGTATTGCAACCCACATGAAGTCTGTAGAGTGTCCAAAGGCATCCTGAGATGTGTGGCTGTGGATTCAGCCACCTGCCGTGTATCGGGAACATCCCATTATACCACCTTTGACGGCCACCGCTTTGACTTCATGGGCACCTGTGTCTATGTGCTGGCACAGACCTGCTGGACCCGGCCTGGCCTGCAACAGTTCACAATACTGCAGGAGAATGATGTCCAGAGCAACAAACAAATCGATGTGACCAAGATGATCACCATCCACGTGGCCAACTACACTCTGCAGCTGGAGCAGAATCAATGGAGGGTCAAGGTGAGAGCGGAGGCGGAGCCCTGGAGTAGACATAGGCCTTGGAGGCTGATGTGTGAGATGGGGCATGGACAGTACTCAGTTCAGCAGGGGGTATTGAGACCCAAGAGAGTGTATGAGAAAGTATGAACGCCTAGATAAGGAGGCCTTAGGAACATGGGGCCTTTCCCCATGTGGCTGTCTTTCCTTCTGCTCTACCCTAACTGACCCTCTCTCCCATCTTCCCATGTACTCTCACCATACCTGCTTGTATAACACTATTTCTGGGAAGCCCTGAACAAACACCTACTCACCCCTAGATGGGATCCAATGACAGGCCAAAGTAGAAACACTCTCCCAAGTTTAACTTGGTGAACCAGTGAGTTTATTGAGTCACTTAAAGAAATATAAACTCACGGAGCATAAACAACTCAAAGAAAGCTCGGAAAAAAAGTTCACACCAACACAGGTGATGGATGACTGAGGTAAGATGAAACCTTGGAGCTTTCTGTCTGACCTTCAGTTAGATCTGCAAGTGGGAGAGTCTCCAAGCAGAGTATCCCTACTGCTTATATCATTTAGGGGAAGAGGGAACCTTGTGATTATGCTAAGTTTCAGGAACTTCCTGTGACTTGTGAATTATTAAGCCTTATCATGTCCTAAGTCTTATAGAGCTTTGTTTTAGAACTTTTGAATCCTAATGAGCCCTCCTCAAGGATGAAATGTATGCACAGGAAATTTCTACCCAACACTGCCCTAGCCACTTCCACAAGGAGCACTTGATACAGCCACAGCAAAGAAAAGTTCAGAGGTGAGAAAGGGTCAAGGAAAGAGGGCAATCTGTGGCCCCATCATCCCTTAACTACCATAGCAACAACAGTAAAGCACTACCCATCTTGCATGCTGCCCCCAGGCCTGTTGGTTGCTAAGCACCTGACATCCTCATCATTAATTCAGCCTTGAGATTGGATTATAACTGGAGAAGGCATCATGATTGGCTTCCTTTATTTGGAAGACAAAGCTCCATTGCCCTGTTAAAATCCTCTAGCTAAGACAAGATGTGTGTTGCTAAAAAAAGAAAACCCAGCACACTAGATCCTGCACCATACCCTGTTGTTTTTCTCAATAGGAAGACTTGGGTCTCACATGGAGCCTGGCTTTGAGATACACTGGGAATATCCCTCATTGACATGCAGCACACAGCCATGCTCCTGGTAGCAGTAAGTGCAAGAGTGGTCACATGTCCTGGACACGGGTTACAGGATGCGGCTTCTTCCCTAACAAGCCCCAAGCTCTGAGATTAGCTCCTGACAAATGAGCGGCTCCAGACATGTGAGGACAGTCTCTGTTCATTATTCACATGTCACCAAACCCCAGCTTTCCTGCAAAAAGCCTGGAATAGAATGACTGTTGACGTCTTTAGGACATTCTAGACATACCTAGAGCATGTCTTTCCTCTGCCTCTCGGTCTCCTCACAGCTCTGCAAACCCAGTGTGCAGAGTGTGTGTGATGAGGAAGGCTATAGTGGGTGTGGAATCTTAAATCAAGACACATCAAGGCCACACCCCCTCCAGAGGCTGCAGGGGAGGAGGAGCCTTATTGCCTCTCTAGCCTTGGTGGCTCCAGGTTGTCCCTAGGCTTACAGTGTCAACACTCTATCTCATTCCACCCTCTCTGTGGTCTCTGTTAGACTCCAGTGCCTCAAAGGATACTTGTCATAGGATTTAGGGCCCACTCTGGTTCATGGTGTTCTCATGTCCAGATTGTAACTTTTAATTACACTAGCAAAGCCCTTTTCCAAACATGATCCCATTTCAAGGCCCTAGCTAGGATAAGACACTGTTATTATACATATTTTACAAATATGAAATCCAAGAGCAAGAAAAATGAGGTTACTCCAGATTTCAGTGTCAGACAGAAATATCTAGGGGCATACTAGGGCTATTTAGTGACTGCCTCAAAGCGTGCCCTCTGAAGCTTGACACTTCCTGCCTTCCAGGTGAATGGTGTGAACATGAAGATGCCTGTGATGTTGGATGGAGGCAATGTTCAGGCCTTCCAACATGGCATAGATGTGGTAGTCAAGACCAGATTTGGCCTGCATGTGTCCTATGATCTCAACAACAATGTGTATGTCACCGTCCCCCGTAACTACTATAAGCACATGTGTGGCCTGTGTGGGGACTATAATGATGACCCCAAGAATGACTTCCAGAAGTCCGATGGCTTACAGGCAGGCAGTCCCAGTGAGCTGGGTAGCTCCTGGGAAAAGGTTAGGCCAGGTTCTTCCTGCACACCCCAGCCTGCTTGCAAACCAGGGCAGGAGTGCAAACCAGCGTGCTGCCCGGTGATGGAGAAGAAGTATCATGATAAAGAGTTCTGTGGGCTGCTCACTGATGCCTCAGGACCACTGGCTGACTGCCACAAGAGGATAGACCCTCGGGGTCCCTTGAAAGACTGTGTCTTTGATCTCTGCCTGGCTGGCGGGAACCTGAGCATTCTCTGCAACAATATCCATGCCTACGTGAGCGCCTGCCAGGCAGCTGGGGGGCAAGTCAAGCCATGGAGGACCAAAACTTTCTGTCGTGAGTACTGGGACAATGAGGGCAAGGGAAAGGAGAAGGTTGGGGGACAGGAGGGGAGAAGGTCAACCCCCACCCTGGTACCCTAATTAGCACTCTCTTCTCACAGCAATGGAGTGCCCCCCTCACAGCCACTATGAGGTCTGCGCAGATACCTGCTCCCTAGGATGTTCAACCATCACCACTCCCATAGAGTGCCTGGACACTTGTAGTGAGGGATGCCAATGTGACACTGACTTCCTGCAGAGCATCACATCCTGTGTGCCCATGGAGAAGTGCGGCTGCCACCACAATGGGGTCTACTACGAGGTAGGAACCCAGCCATCCTTGACAGAACCTGGAACTTCCTTCTGAACCAGCCCCACTGCTCATTAGCACTATAGCCTTCCCATCATTCACCTCTCCTCCTGACATCTGTCTCCTCCCCTCACCTTGACTGGATACACCTTGTCATCATCCGGTCCTTAATTTTCCTCCTTCTGGTCTACCCTCCTCTTGGCAATGGAAAAGACTTTTTCAATGTCACCATGGGTAATGTTTTCAACTCTCCCCTGGCTCCCAAAGTCAAGACTTCCCTTTTGATACAATGTTCCTGAGCCAAGATGGCTCTGGGGTTGTCAGCCAGCTGGGCAGAGTCCATACAGAAGAAAGGAGCTTTTCAAGGAGGGTCCTGGACACTTTGTATCCACGGGTGTTTGATAGCAGCAAGCAGGCAAGAACAGGTGGAAGCCTTTGGTGTCACCATGTGCCTGTGCATCACTTAGATTTAACAGTTATCATCATTTCCCCCTGTCTTGCTTCACCTTTACCCTGTAGGAAGCAGCCTAGATTATTGAAAAAGTATCTGCTCCCACCCATACTTTACACATTATATTAACCCCATCGTATTGTCTTCGTTCTGTCCTATTATTAAGTATCTTCAGTCTGCGAAGGAGGTAAAAACATTAAGCATGTTGCAGTCTGGAAAGAGCAGTCTTCCAGACCTTTGCTCTGGTTCTTTTTTATTTATTATTTATTTATTTGCCTTGTTGTTTGCCTGGAACTGGAACTACAGACAGTTGTTAGCTGCCATGTGGGTGCTGGGAATCGAACCCGGGTCCTCTGGAAGAGCAGACGGTGCTCTTAACCGCTGAGCCATCTCTCCAGCCCCAACTCTGGTTCTTTTTTGATGGTCCTGGTGTGTGGCCCTGAGTGACTCCCCACATAATCCAGACTGGCCTCCGACTTTCAGCAATCCTCTTGCCTCAGCCTCCCAGTAGCATGCACCATCAGACCTGGCTTGCTTTGTTTTCGTTAACTATTTAACTCTGCTTCTCCTAAATGCTGCACCTTTTAGGATAAATGGGTGAAGAAATAAAGAGAATGAAGGAATGAGTGAGCTGTGCCTCGGAGCCACGCTGCGCCTCATTTTCACTCACATTGAATCACACTGAAGACAGTTGCTACGTTGTGCACCCCAGTTCTCTCTGGGACACTCGGCACACTCCTCTGGTTACTGATGCTGTGCTCTCTGTCCCCACAGCCAGAGGAGTCAGTTCTCATTGAGAATTGCCAGCAGCAGTGTGTGTGCCATTCAGGAGAAGGCATGGTGTGCAAGACTTACAGCTGCAAGCCGGGACAGGTGTGCGAGCCCTCAGGAAGCACCCTGACCTGTGTCACCAAAGGTACACAGCTGGCTGGTGTTGGGGGACATTGGACAGTGGTTAGGAGCAGAGGGTGGCAGAACTTGGTGAGAGGTGCAAAGGACCGTGGATTGAGGTGTCAGGCCTTATAGTGGGATTTCAGGAGCCAAGGGCAGAGGTCATTCAGTCTGAGCATCATGGAACTGAAGGAGTCTATAAGAACCCCCGGAGGATTGTAAAAGGTCCATGGAGGACAGCAGAATTGGTGAACCATTTCCTCTCAAATGCATAATGATAATTAAGTTTGCAGGCCACATGACCACATGACCTAGAACACAACTGCTCACTGAAATTCAGCTTTCTTTACAGCCAAAAGCATTGGTTGTATGCCTGATGGGCCACTGGCTCATTGCATTAGGCATGGGGCTTCCAACACTAACAACAAGGGTCAGGGGCACTGGGAAAACAGGGCTCTGAGTTTCTATAGAGGATGCTCCTGGGCAGAGGCAGAGACAAAATCAAGAAAAATACCTTGTCTATGGGGTCCCCATCCATCAGAGCATCATGATTTTTAGAGATGCAGGTCTCAGAAGAGAACCCCCTTCATTCAAAATCAAGGACACAGTTTTAACCTCATGCCAGGCAACCACATTGCCCTGGACCGAAGCTTGCTCCTGCAGTGAGTGAAGAATGTTAATTCTACAACTAGAGCTGGGCTGAGACACTCAGAGATGTGGAGCAGGATTTCAGTCACTGAGGAATGAACTACATTGATCAGGGTCACATGAGAAGAAAGCTTAATATGGCAAGTGGGTTGCATGTTTGGGGATGTGGCTCAGCGCTTACCCTGGAACCCATCCATAGCACTAGAGACAGAAAAAGATGCTTTACCCTATAGCAGCACACAGGGACACACAAACAACAGAAGCTACATGGAGTGGTACTTCCGGGGCTCCCTCCAGCACATAGGAAGGAAGGCACTGGGAAGCACCCCACCCTAAGCCTGCCTCACACCTCACTGGAAAGGGCAGCCCTGCAGCCACTGGATGGCAGAGGATCCTGCAGGAGGGAGCACACACTCCCACCCACCCGAGTTCTGGAAGCAGCCACTCGGTGTGTCTAGATGATAGCTGGAGAGCCAATGTCCCATCTGCCACAGGCCCCATAGTCCAGCAGCTGCTGGAGGAGCAGAGCAGGCTGTGAGGACAGGACCCCTCCCCGTGACTGCCCGGCGCCCTCTCCTGACCAAGCTTCCAGGCTGATTTCTTTTCTTTTTTCATTTTTTATTATAAATAAAGTCACATTTTCTATCCATGTATATCCTTATTCAAGGTCCCTTCCCCCTCCCGCCCCTCCAGTCACTCTCTCTTCTCCACATCTCCCCATCTCCTCCCCAGCATGGGCAGGAGGTCCCAAGGACCCAGTATTGCTCAGTTCAGCATCCACTCCTGGCAGATCCAGTTTCCTCACCCCAACATCAAGACTGAGTCAGGTGTTCCTCTAGGGGGAGTGGGATCCAAGGTGTCAGTCCAAGGTGTTTCAGATCCCAAGCAGTTCAGTGGTTGTGGTTTGCAGCTTGGGCATGCTTTGCTTTTTGCTTTTTTTTTTTTTTGTTTACAGTCCACTAATGAGTGAGTACATCCCCTGCTTATCTTTCTGGGTTTGAGACACCTCGCTCAGGAGGATATTCTCCAGATCCATCCATTTGCCTGCAAAGTTTAGGATATCATTTTTTCTTACTGCTGAGTAGTACTCCATTTTGTAGATGAACCACAGTTTGTTAATCCATTCTTCTGTTGAGGGACATCTAGGTTGCTTCCCGGTTCTTGCTATTATGAATAATGCTTCTATGAACATAGCTGAACTAATGCCTTTGGAGTACGATTGTGCATCTTTAGGGTATACACCCAGAAGTGGTATTGCTGGATCCTTGGGGAGATTGATTTCAAGTTTTCTGAGGAACCGCCATACTGCATTCCAAAGTGACTGAACAAGCTTACACTCCCACCACAATGGAGGAGTGTTTCCCTTGCTCCACACCCTCTCCAGCATAGGCTGTCATCTGTGTCTTTTATCTTAGCCAATCTAACAGGTGTTAGGTGGTAGCTCAAAATTGTTTTGATTTGCATTTCCCTGATGGCTAAGGATGAAGAGCACTTTTTCAAGTGCCTTTCAGCCATTCATAATTCTTCTACTGAGAACTCCCTTTTTAATTCTGAACCCCATTTTTTGATTGGGTTATTCAAGGTTTTGGGCTCTAGTTTCTTGAGCTCTTTATATATTTTAGAGATCAGTCCTCTGTCACTTGTAGGGTTGGTGAAAATCTTTTCCCATTCTGTAGGCTGTCATTTTGTCCTATTGACAGTGTCCTTTGCTTTACAGAAGCTTCTCAGTTTCATGAGGTCCCATGTATTGATTTTTGTTCTTAGTGTCTGTGCCACTGGTGTTATATTTAGGAAGTGGTCGCCTGTGCCAATTCGTTGGAGAGTATTTCCCACTTTCTTTTCTATCAAGTTCAAAGTGGTTGGGTTTATGTTGAGGTCTTTGATCCACTTGGATTTGAGTTTTGTGCAGGGGTACAGGCTCGGAACTATTTTCATTTTTCTACACACTACCAACCAGCTATGCCAACACCATTTGTTAAAGATACTATCTTTTTTCCATTGAATATTTCGGACCTCTTTGTCAAAGATCAGGTGTTCATAGGTTTTTGGGTTAATTCCCGGATCCTCGATTCGATTCCATTGATCCACAAGTCTGTTTTTATGTTCCAGGCTCATTTCAAACAGGAAATGGAGCTAGTTTGAAGGCTGGACTTGGTGTCAATGCTGTCGCTGGGAATCTGGTCTCCCTACCTCCGTAACAACATTCAGAGCTGATATCCCAGAACATTCAGAGTTAGATTATGGGAACAGGCAAGCTTGCATGGGCGGCCTCTCAAGAATGTGTTTCCTATTTCCACAGACCCATGCCAAGGTGTCACCTGCCGGTCACAGGAGACATGCACAGTGAAAGGTGGTAAGGGTGTGTGCATACCCAACTATGATTCCAAATGCTGGGTGTGGGGAGACCCACACTATTACTCCTTCGATGGCTTGACCACTAACTTCCATGGGACCTGCAGTTACCTGCTGGCAGGGACTACGTGTCCTGGAGTCAGTGTTGAGGGGCTGACCCCTTTTACTGTCATCACGAAGCATGAGAGCCAGGGAAACCCTGCTGTGTCCAATGTGAAGAGGGTCACCGTGATAACCTACAACACCAGCATCGCCATCCTCAAGAAAGAGATCGGCAGAGTCCAGGTACGTTCGGTAGGATGGTTGCTCAAGCATCCAAAGGAGGCCAGAATTGGAATGTCAGTCAGTCAAGAAACCTAATTTAGACCGTGATGCCAGGTCTTGGTCCCCAGAGCTGGTATGCATCCTAATGTTAATCAGGAGGAAGTCCTTGGAAGGAAGAGAAGGAAACAAGAACAACAGACTATAACGTCACGTGCCAGGCTCCCTTGATCCCACTGGGCTCCCTCTCTCCCCAGGTGAATGGAGTTCTGATGGCCTTGCCTGTCTACCTGGCTGGTGGGCGGATTTCAGTGCTTCACGGAGGTTCCAAAGCTGTGCTGGTGACTGACTTCGGGCTTCAGGTCACCTACAACTGGAACTGGAAGATACTGGTTGTACTGCCCAGTAGCTATTATGGTGCAGTGTGTGGGCTCTGTGGAAACATGGACAAAAACCCCCAAAATGACCATGTCTTTCCTAATGGCACAATAGCACCCACACCAGCCACCTGGGGTGGCAGCTGGCAGATTCCAGGGTGGGACCCTCTTTGCTGGAATGAATGTCAGGGTTCCTGTCCAATGTGTCCAGAGGACCGAGTGGAGGAATATGAGGGTCCTGGCTACTGTGGACCTCTCGCTCCTGACACAGTAGGTCCTTTCGCCAGTTGCCATGCCCGTGTGCCCCCTGAAAGCTTCTTCAAAGGCTGTGTAATGGACCTCTGTCTGGGTGGTGAAGCCAAAGAAATACTATGCCAGGCACTGACTGCTTATACAGAGGCCTGCCAGGCTGCTGGCATCCAGATCAAAAACTGGAGGACTCAGGCTGGCTGTGGTGAGTGACAGGGATCAAGGGGAAGGGCTGGGCTGGCTCCGCTCCCACGCTTTGGGGTATTTCTGCTGCCTTTCTCTTGTCTCTGTCTCCTGGCTGTCTCCGTCTGTGTCTCCAGCTCATCATCTGCGCTCCTGCCATCTGCCTTACCTTGCCCCAGCTTCCCTACCTGACTGTGTCCCCTTCTGTCCCTGCTGATGGCTTCTCCCGCTCTGTCTCCAGAGGCCACTCCAACACTATTCTTCATTTCCCTCTCTCCCTTCTTCTACCCACAGAGATCTCCTGCCCTGAGAACAGCCACTATGAGCTGTGTGGTCCACCCTGCCCAGCCAGCTGCCCACCTCCTGCACGCCACACGACCCCAGATGCATGTGACAGGCCCTGTATGGAGGGATGCCAGTGTGACCAGGGCTTTGTGTTGAGTGCTGAGCAGTGTGTTCCCCTGGAAGGTGGCTGTGGCTGCTGGGTCAATGGAACATACTATGAAGCAGGCACCGAGTTTTGGGCTGATGCCAGCTGTTCTAGGAAGTGTCGCTGCGGTCCTGGAGGTGAATCCCTGGTCTGCAAGTTTGCCAGCTGTGGACGAGATGAGGAGTGTGCCTTGTTGCCCTCTGGCCAACTCGGCTGCCAACCTACAAGCATAGCTGAATGCCTAGTCTTGGGTGATCCCCATTACATCACTCTAGATGGGCACCGCTTTTACTTCCAAGGCACCTGCGAGTACCTGCTGAGTGCACCCTGCCATGCACCACCCAAGGGGACGGAATACTTCAAAGTCATTGTGGCGAATGAGCACAGGGGCAGCGAGGCTGTCAGCTACACCCGCATTGTCACTCTGAGTATCTATGGCCTCAGCCTGACCCTCAGTGCCCGCTGGCCCAGGAACATAGAGGTGAGTGGGCTGTGGTCCATGGAGCCTCTGCTGTACAGGAGAGGATGAGGGATGCAGCATCCCCAAAGCACCTTTTCCAGCTTGGTAGGAGTATGATGCTGGGTTCAGCTTGCAGCCAGTGGGATCAAGAAGGCTGGAAGCAATGGCTTACCCAGGCTCAGCCTTCTATTATTCCGAGGTAGGGTGGACTGTTGGAAGTATCTGCTTTAGATAGCATACAGAGCAAATATCCCTAGTTTCTTTGCTATTACTATAACCCATAGTCCTGTGCTTAAGATCATTGACTCTAAATGGTGTAGACAGGATTGCAACCCGTATAAACTCCGCTCAACTCCCTCCGCCTTCCCACATCCACAGGTGGATAAAGAGATGATAATGCCGCCTTTCCAGCTGGACACACGACTGATTGCTCACCTAAGCGGCACGGGCTTGGTGGTAAACACCACCATGGGGCTCTCCCTGGCTTTTGAGGATAATTACCTGCGCCTGTATGTGCCTGCAGCCTATGCAGGCGCCCTCTGTGGCCTGTGTGGGAACTACAACAAAAATCCCAAGGATGACCTGACTGCAGTAGATGGGAAACCTGAGGGCTGGAAGGTTGGAGGAGCCCCAGGCTGTGACCAGTGCACGACTGAGCCTTGCCCACAGCCCTGCACACCTGAGCAACAGGAACCCTTCCGTGGCCCCGACGCCTGCGGCATAATCTCGGCCCCCGAAGGCCCGCTAGCCCCTTGTCACAGCCTCGTGCCTCCCACACAGTACTTTGAAGCTTGCTTGCTGGATGCTTGTCAGGTTCAAGGACATCCAGGAGGCCTCTGCCCGGCCATCGCTGCCTATGTGGGAGCTTGTCAGGATGTTAGAGCTCAACTTGGAGAGTGGAGAAAGCCAGACTTCTGTCGTGAGTATTGAGCCATTCAGCTCCACACACACAGGGTCTCCCCCAACCCTTTCCAGGGACTCTAAGACAAGAGCTCTGTTGTTTCAGTGGAGTTCAAGGCCCATGTCCACCACCTCCTGTCAGACATACACCCTGGTTCTAATACTGAAAACACCAGTGGCTAGAGAAGGACCCAGCTACATACCCAAGTCACAAAGCCTGGGTACAGACCACTCTGGAACTTCATTTTGCTAGTGGACTTGGATATGACCCAGTGACATATCTCAGTTACTCAGTAAGGAACCCCTGACAGAGGCCAAGTGAGTTCCACCTGATCAGGAGCCCCTGGGCCATCTCCCACACTGGACTACAGCTAGACACACAGAAGTGGTCAGATAGCCCAGTGCTGCCTGGGGAGATGCAGACATCAGACACCCTCAGCTGTAAGCAGGACCTGTCCCTGGCAATCCAAGCAGACAGAGTCAGGAGATGTGGGGCAGCTCCTTCAGGAAGATCTGCTGGGTCAGGTCCATCCTGTCGGTGTCACCCAATCACTTACACACTGGCAGAGTCCCACCCTGAAACGCAGGATGTCCCCAGAGACCAACGGGTGCTCCAGTCATATTGGCACTGTCTTCACTCAGGCTGACTGATCTCCCATACACAGGGTCTCTAGTCACATGCACACTGACATAGCCTTGGCTGGTTCTAGTCTGTTCTGTTCTGGCCAGATGCATGTGGTCATGTCCCCCTGACAGCCACTTGCCTTAGAAGGTGACTTCTTAAGGAGACCTGGTCACACCCCCACACCTGAGATCCCAAATCAGTGTCCCTGTCATATGCTCTGTGCCAAGTCCCATGCCAAGCCAGGGGCACCGGCTTGTCTCAGGCAGGCTCCTTCACACAAGCTCTTCTGGTTCCTTCATTGCCTCTGTTTGACTCTTTTTCTGTCTCCACAGCCCTCCAGTGTCCTGCCAACAGTCACTACAAGCTCTGTAGTGACTCCTGCCCTGTGAGTTGCCCAAGCCTCTCGGCACCCAAGGGTTGTGTAACTACCTGCCGTGAGGGCTGTGTCTGTGATTCTGGCTTTGTGCTCAGCGGTGATACCTGTGTGCCTGTGGGCCAGTGTGGCTGCCTCTACAATGGACGCTACTACCTGCTAGGTGCCACATTCTACTCAGGCTCTGAGTGTGAGTGGCTCTGTGAATGTGAGGCAGGTGGCCAGGTCACCTGCCAGATAGAGTCCTGTGGTGCCCATGAGGAGTGCAGGTTAGTGGATGGCATCCGTGCCTGCTATCCCAAAAGTTCTAAATTAATGCTAGTCCTTGATGGCATCCACTATGCCACACCTGATGGATTGGTATATGACCTGTACGGTTCCTGCTCCTACATTTTGGCACAAGTTTGTTACCCGAAATCTAGAGATGAGGAGTTTTCCATAGTGCTTGAGAAGAACTTGGCGGGTGAGCCCCAGCGATTGGTGGTTACCGTGGAAGACCAGGTTGTGGTCCTGGCTCAAGGGCCACAGGTGAGTGGTCATAACCCTGCCCAATTCTCATAGTGACACAGGCCCCAATGTGGGATTGTCTGGAGTCATTCTCCTACTTTGGAGGGTTTTAGGAGACACAGACCGATTGAGAATTCTGAGAGCACCATGGAACCTGGTGTTTGCGGAAGTGAAGGTCCTGCCCTGAAACCTACTGGAGACATGACTCGATCCGTACTCTTCAAGCCTAAATTGACCTCACTTCACTCCAACTAAAAAATACCTAGCTCTAGCAGAGGGTCAAACAGAGACAAGGTTCTATGATAGAATAAGTGCCTTCCTTAAAGTGGTATGCTCTGACCCTCAACCTGATTGACCCTTCCATCCAGGTGACTGTGGACAGTGAAGCCGTGAACCTGCCCGTGGTTATAGGCTCCATGTATATAACTGTTGAAAGCCGGAACATGTTTCTGCAGACAAAAAAGGGGCTGAAGGTTCTCTTTGATGGTGATAACCATATCCTCATGGCCATCCCCAGCCCCCTCCGTGGACGCATCTGTGGTCTCTGTGGCAACTTCAATGGGAACCAAAGCGATGATCTTGTGCTGCCCAGTGGCTCATTGGCCCCCAATGTGGAGGCCTTCGGAGCCGCATGGAGAGCTCCTGGCTCCTCCCTGGGCTGTGGTGAAGGCTGTGGGCCCCAAGGCTGCCCTGTGTGCTTGGCAGAGGAGATAGCAGCCTATGAGAAAAATGAAGTCTGTGGGATGATCAGGGATCCCCAAGGCCCCTTTGAAGACTGCCACCAGGTTCTAAAACCCACAGAATACTTCCACCAATGTGTATTTGACCTGTGCGCTCACAAGGGCAAACAGGCATACCTCTGCAATAGCCTGGCAGCCTACACTGCAGCTTGCCAGGCAGCTGGTACAACCGTGAAGCCCTGGAGGACAGCCACCTTCTGCCGTGAGTGTCTGTGGGTCCCTCTTAGTCCCTCCTAGGCCCTGGAGAAATCCCTGCCTGTGACAGGGCCCCCTCCAGCCCTGCCCAGCATCCTCTGGAGCTTTCCCCCTTTACTTCCGGCTCAGGGGTCTCAGTCAAGAGCCCACTCTTCCCAGACCTCACATCTACCTCTTCTGGAGGCTGTTCCCAGCTTCTCCAGTGACCTGGAAGGGGGCTGGATGGGTTGAGCATCCTCAGGAGTCCTGAGTTGTGACTCACTGACCTCCCTGCTCAGATTGAGTGGCCTATCCTGTCTTTTGTGCAAGGCCACAGGAAATAAATCCCCAATCTAAGACAACACACCTCTTTCCACATTACAGGGTAAGAACAGATCCCTTCAGACCGCCCCCATGTGAAAACAGGGATGCCTGGTGCTCCAATGGGCAGCTAGGTCTCCTTCAGGCTCCTGGGTCATCAGCTACACAGCATCGAAGCAGTCTGGCTTTGACTGTGGACAGTAGGCTATGCCCATGCATGCTTCCCTGACATGTGACCTGGTGGTCCTTAGCATCCCTGTACCTGGTG
The DNA here is from genome assembly GCA_004025045.1 of Sigmodon hispidus. NCBI lineage: Eukaryota > Metazoa > Chordata > Mammalia > Rodentia > Cricetidae > Sigmodon > Sigmodon hispidus. The sequence continues at coordinate 24,958 of PVIH01012241.1, forward strand.
CATTTCCAACTGAAATCAGACTATACCCCAAGCCTGATCCCTCTCCCCTGCCCCAGTGACCATCTGATGATAGTCGCGCCAGCCCGTAATGTTTAGTCAAGCTCAGCAGCGCCTTTTCTCATGTCCTCCACATATCCTTATCTACCTCTTGCCCCACCCTCAAACCCACTCATGTGCCATCCCAATGCTTTGCTTGCACTTCTCACCTACTCTGCCTGCCCCCATCCAAGTCAACACTATCAGAGCCTCCTAATTTCATCCCGACCTGCCTGAGCCTCCCAGAGCCATCTGGGTCCTCTGTCCCATCTCCCCGACCCATCCTGACCATGTGCTTGCCTGCTCCATCCCACCACACCCTCTTCATACTCCTCTCCTTCCCATCTCAGTCTTATGGCTGATACCTTGAATCCAAGCTCAACCTTCTGCCATGCTTTCCCATCCTACCCCAGCTCGTTCCTTCTCATCCATCTACCTATTCTCCTACGGTGTAGCAGGGCAGCTATAGCCATCTGTAAGCCTGGATGTGAGCCTTGGGGACTGCCTTCAGCATTCATGTCTTCAACACCATCATGACCAGGGCTAGAAGTTCAAGGACAGGTCAAGTTAGTCAATGTCCTAGCGCACGTGTGACTGACATCCTTTGCCTGTTCCCCCTACAGCTCTCCAGTGTCCTGCCCACAGCCACTACTCAGTCTGCACAAGGTCCTGCCAGGGCTCCTGTGCCGCTCTCTCTGGCCTCACCCAATGCACCACTCAGTGCTTTGAAGGGTGTGAGTGTGATGATCACTACCTGTTCTCCCAGGGCGTGTGCATTCCTGCCCGTGACTGCGGCTGCACCTACAATGGCCAATACATGCCGGTAAGCAGGGACTCCAAGCAGGGTGGGGGGCGCTGGGGGGACATTCAGAGCTGCTGGGCTCTGGGTTTCTGTTCAAGGATGAGGATTCAGGGGGCTACCACTTGTTCCCAGCTGTGTCTGCTCTACTGAGTCACCCCAGACTTGGCAAGTCAAAGCAAGAGAGTCTAATTCCCCACAGTTCTGGAGGCCAGGAGTCACTATGCTAAAGTCAAAGCAATGGAAGGTTCTGGAGGAAATCCTCTTGTCTGTCCCACCCCCTGGTGGCCTCGGCCATTCCTTGATTGGCACACCACTCCAGTCTCTACCATCATCTCTGTGGGTGACATGACATCTCCCTGTGTAGTTCTTTTGTGAGTGTCTATCCGATTCCTCATCTAGACAATCAGGATAAATTCCCCATCTAAACAGCATTAATCACACTGCAAACACACGTTCCCATTTAAGGTAGCATGCTTGGTCCCAGGAATTGGGAGTTGCTATCTTTTGGGGTGGGGCATTCCCCCACTACCCTTCCCTCTCTGAACTTCTCCACCTGCAGAATGGTTGAATCAGCATCCTGGCTCCACAGACATTTGATGCTCAGAACAGTTGGTACCCAGTGAGCAGAGTCCTTATGCTCCCATGCATCACATTCAACAAAAAGAACAGAAGTTATAATAGTGTAGTGGAGGCTCAGCTACCAACCATTCAACATTGTGATCCGGGATTCAGTTGTTCATCTGTCCTTGTGGAAGCTTTTTGAAAGCTTTTTTGTATGCCTGAGTTTGTTTGAAATGTTAATTCATCTTTGTAACCCACGAGAGGTTACAAAGGTTGCACGATGGAGAAGCTATTCCAAAGCTACTCATCATCCAGCAGAGCTAACTTGTCCAAGGAGAACCAAATTTCTGCCCCTTCCATTGAGCCTCACTGCCTACTGGGAGCCATCTAAGATACCCTAGGTTAGGTTTGCAGTCCCCTCTGGGCTTTCCCATCTGCTTCCCAGTTCTGACCGGATTTTTGTATCCGCTCATTCCATCCCCACACCTCCCCTCCTATCTCCAACTTTCCGAGCCTTCCCATCTCATCCCTGACCTCTGCACTGTTAAGCCCTTTTGGATTTGTAAAGCTGGCATCCAGAGAAAAGTCCACAGAGAGATAAAATGCGGGTGTCCTTGTAATACACATGACACTCGGCTCACTGGATCTCTGTTCACATTAGTGGATTCCACTAACCTTGGATGCAAAATATTGGGGAAAAATGACAAGTGTCCTGAGCATATACAGAATTTTATTGTCATTATCTCCTACTCAGTATCACACTGTTTATGTAGCATTTGCATTGTATTGGGTATGGTTTAAGGTATACAGTAGGATGTGGTGCATTACATGCAAAATGACCCAGCCGTATAGAGCAGCTTTAGCATCCTCCAATGAGGTACCCTCAGGGGCTTCTGGACCCAGGGATGCCTCTGTTGTGATAACTGTTCTTTTTATCTTGCCAAGTTTTCAAAGTGTTATGTGTTTTTTTTCCCTCAAACTTTTGTTCCTTAAAATAATCAAAATTTGGAAGAAGTGTAAACGTGTGTATGTGGGGGTGCCCTTTTCTGAGGCTCATCTTCTGGTGCTTTGCTCATTCTGTCACCTTGCTGTGAGGACAAGGAAGTCGATCTCCTGACAGACGATAATGATCAGAACCAGGAAATTCCCAGTTATTTAATACCATTATCAGTTGACTTCATCCAGGTTTCGCCAGTTATTTCAGTACAACAAGCATCTGTTATCATTACCTTCTGAGTCAGGGCCCCTGAGGAAGCAGATACTGTTTTCTGCTCATAAAATCTGATGACCTCTCCAGGGAGGGGATGGCAAGAAGAAGGATGAGGGAACCCAGGGCAAGGGGGCTAAGGCTCTTGGGTCCAGAAAGCAAAAAACCAAAACAACAAAAAGCAACAACCACCCCCCCAAACCAACAATAACAAAAACAAACAAGCAAACAAACAAAACACAGGAGAAGATCAGAAAAGAGACACCTGGTTCGGAAAGGCACTGCCAGGCCATTTGTTCCAGGCCGTGGGCTTCCAGGACCCTGAGATGTCCTGAGAACCCACTTCGTCTTCTCTGGTAAGTTTCTTCTGTGTTGTAGTAATAAATATCTTCATGCAATTAATATGTTACTATATCACTATAAAACGTAATAGAATAAGGCAACGACTGCGTTCATGTTTCTAATTCTGTGACTGAAGTTTGGACAGGAGTCCTCCAGTCCCTGAGCTTACTTGTCAACCAATGGGACAGCTGAAGGTACCGTAGACCACTAGCCTCGTGTTACTGGAAGACAGTACCTAAGAGGACTGCTCTACGGATAAAGGAGATTGTGTAACTAATCATTTTGGAGACTGGAAGTCCAAGGAGCATGGCACAGGCTCTGAGGAGGCTCTCTGGCTACATGTTGTCCCCACAGAAGCAGCTGTACATTTCTGTCAACATGTAGTCTCTCTCCTTAAAAAGCCATAAGACCCCATCATGGATATGTCATTCTAGAGACTTTATTGATACAATCAGCTGCCCAGGACCAGACATCTTCTATTTCTTAAGAGTCAAGGGCTGTAATAAGAGACTATCATCACTTCAACCTGAGTACCTTGTCTTTCCCTGCCCATTCAGTATTCCCAGGGAGGATGTGTTCTTCCTTTACAAAACTTAGCCACGTGCATTGCCCTTACGGCTTCATCTCGGTAGTTTCCGAGCCTAAATCTGCACCGCCAAGCTCCTGACAAACCAGTAACAAACAAAAAGAATTTTTGAGACATGGTCTTAGTATACAGCCCTGGCTGTCCTGGAGCTCACTATACAGACCAGCCTGGCCTTGAATTCACAGAGATCTGCCTGCCTCTGCCTCCTGAGTGCTGGGATTAATGGTGTGTGCTACAACGCCCAGCCTCAGTCATTTTCCCCTTAAAATAACTATGTCTTAATGCTTATATTCATTTGAAAAGACTATTGTCTGCTAATAGGATAAATCTAAACTTACCCCGTCTCCTTGTGGCTGGTTCTGCTTGTGACACACGCAACACACACCACCCCCCTTTTTTGTCCCATGTGGTTTCCTGCCTCACTAATAATTATTATGTCCTAGATTCCCTTGCAGTTATGACGATCACATGCCATAGCCTGTTTACTAGTTTTTCGAGAGCTTCTAGGAACATGCCCACTTTCCCGATGTAACTAGGATCCTAACTTTTAAGTTCCATAGTTGGATGAAGTCTCCACCATCTTCATACCATTAATGCAAAACTTTGAGGACTAAATCCTGCACAGTTCAGGGGAATGAGCCATATTCAAGCCATGGCGAGTGGCCTGAGCTGGGGTCATTGTCCACACCAAGTGCTGACTCATCCTCTGATAGAATAGCCCAGGCATGTTCTCACAGTAACGGCACAATCTGATACAGGGTGGTGAAGGAGCAGACTGTCGAGGCTCTGAAGTCAAAACATGAGCTTGGCACAGCCTGGCTTCTTTATTGACAAATCAGTCTGAGCGGTCACTTACAAGCTATCATTGGGTAGAAGACACACACACACCCATTTCTTACTGGGAGCTTTTACAGGTTCCCTGTGTGAATGCACACCATGCATCCCTTTCTGTACACAGGTCAACACCTCCCTGATGACCGCAGACTGCATCACACGCTGTTTCTGCTCCCCAAGTACTGGCTTGATATTCCATGTAGCTGGTTGCCCATCTGGCCGAGTCTGTGAAATCCGAGCAGGAGTCCGGGATTGTTGGCCAGCCAAAGGCCTCTGCTCCCTCACTGTAGGGCCCTACCTCATCACCTTCGATGGGGCTCGCAATGCCGTCAGCTCCCCTGGTGTCTATGAGCTTTCTTCTCGCTGCCCGGGACTCCAGAAGAGTGTGCCATGGTACCGTGTGGTTGCTGATGTCCAGCCTTGCTATGACAATAACAAGGTTGTGGGCAAGGTCCATATCTTCTTCCAGAATGGAATGGTGACTGTGATCCAAAGCAAGGGCGTGTGGGTAAGCCTGGGCACAGAGGGCAGGGTGTCTCCCCCGGGCTTTCCTTATTCCTCATTCCTGTCAGTGTCTTACATCTGTCTCCTTCATCCAAGTCTCTGCACTGTGTTCTGGATTTGCACCTGTCACTATAGGTCAGCCTGGGTCCCTCAAGTAACAGCGTAGCTTTGCCTTGGCCTTAACCAGGCCTCCACTGGTTCCCAGTGATGGGAAACCAGATACAAAGTGCCTTAGGGAAGTGAGTGGACTGGATCCTTATCTGGGAAAGCCAGAGATGGCCGGGATGCCCCAGCTACACTGTCAGGAGTGTACCCCTCTAGTGTCAGACTTGTCAATGTCTATTTTTTAATTATTTAAGTCCAGATATATGTACCTGTGTAGCCTTGGCTGTCCTGAATTCACTATGTAGATCAGACTGGCCTTGACCTCAGAGATCCACCTGTGTCTACCTCCTGCGTGTTGGGATTAAAAAGGAGTGTCTGTATGCATTGTTTTCAACTTCAATCTTAAGTCAGTTTTCTTTTCATAAGGGGAAGTGCCACCTGCCTCACCCTTACCACCTCAGCAGAAACTGATCCAGCACCAGTCCCAGGACTGGATCTCACTGAGCTAGCCTGGACTGCTTGCCCATTTCAGTCTTGGGGGTGGAAAGTTATGGTTTCCCAGTTGGCATCACATGAAGTGTTGGGATCCCCTCTAGGAACTCAGAACATGGTTGTATCGATAGCTAAGAATGATAACAATGAGGATGTGAAGGAACAGTGTGTGACAGGAAGTTTCTGGACCAGTGTAGTCCCAAGATCTGGACCTGCCCTCCATGGCTTAGGCCCCCAAAAATGACTCAGACACTTATATTAATTATATGCTGCTTGGCTCATGACCCAGGCATAATACAAGGTAGCGCTTGCATCTTAATTCAACCCATTCCCAGTAATCTGTCAACACATGGCCTGTAGCCTACCTATTTCTTTACATCTTGCTTCTTGTGTGGCTGGATTGCATCTCTCTTGACTCCTTCTCCTATCTATGCTTTCATTTCCCTGCCTACTTCTAAGATGCCTGCCATAGGGCAGGACAGTTTTTTATTAACAAATGATATTCACAGCATACAGAAAGACAACAGTGCCATGGGGAAGAGGCGTCAAGCAGGACGTGGTAAATCGTCATTTCATTCTGAACTTGAACCTCAAGAGCGACCCCAGATTTCCTCAGTTGCTTACTTATCTGTCTGATCCAAGCTCTTCTCCCAGCTTTGGAATATCATGAGGATCCATTGGTTTATCTTTCAGTCTACTGATAATTTAAACACTAAACAAAGAGATTCTGAAAATATCAGTGCTCTAACTTGGGAGTCCATTGCAATGGGCATCAGCATGCACAGTGAACACATCTCCAGCTCTCTTCCCACCTGTCCATCTTCCATATAATTCTCCTCTCCAGGGCCCATCCTTTCCAGCACCTGCCACTGCCCCTTTGCTCAAATCAATGCTGTGCATGAGGACTCAGCCTTGATGGTCCGTCAGCTGCTGTCACTCAAATCTCACTTCATCTCCCCTCCCCCCACACCAGGTGAACGGCCTCCGAGTGGATCTCCCAGCTAATGTGTTAACATCTGTGTCTGTGAGAAGGATGCCCGATGGGGCTGTCCTTGTCCAACAGAAAGCAGGGGTCCAGATCCGGCTTGGAACAGATGGGCAGCTGGATGTGATGGTTGGTGATGACTATGCAGCCATGCTGTGTGGTGCCTGTGGAAACTTCGATGGGTACCAGAATAATGATGTGTGTAAATCCCAGGGGAAGACAACAATGGAGAAGTGGAAGGCACATGACTTCTCCTCATGGTGAGGATGGAGAATGGAAGTCAGGCTGTTGGGGGCCAGGGAAGGAGGCAGTGTGGGTGGGTGCTTGGTCTGCAGCATGAGGTACTAAGTGTATGTCTCTTACAGTTCCAACTGACCAGTCATCACTAGCAATGGACACTAAGAGACCTGCCTCTTCCAGAAGATGCAGAGATTGAAGGATTCCCTGTCCCTCCCCTGGCTGAGCCACTGAGGCCAAATCTGGAAGCATTGAGTAAACATCTAGACCCAAGTTGTGTGCCAGTGTGTCTGTGTCTGCCTTGGCTGTCTCCCCAGCTTCCTGCGCACTGTGGGAGACATGGAAGATGATGCATCTCTACTAAGAGAACAGATGGCTATGTGTTTGGGTACATGAGCAGATGAAGAATCAGAGGGCCAGAGTAGGGACAGCATTGGGGAGATTGGGAGTCACAGAGACAGGTGGTTAGAGGAATGGATGATGACTGGATGGGAAAGAAGTGGAAGGTGGAGAGAGAGAGAGAGAGAGAGAGAGAAACAGATAACAGATTCTGGCCTTACCATTTACAAGCCTGGTTCCTCTCTGACTTGATTTCATCACCTTTAAACAGAACCAAAGGCTAGTATTTTCTCAGAGTTGGAGTAAGGATTCAGTATAGGAATCTCTCAGCAGGAAAAATCTGAACAGAGATGATGCTAGGAAAATGAACTGGTTACTTTTCTGTTGTGTGTCTTAGTTAGGGTTACTATTGCTGTGAAGAGACAGCATAACCACAGCTACTCTTATAAAGGAAGCGTTTAATTGTGGTAGATTGTTCAGAGGTTCAGCTCATTGTGGTGGGCAGCATCAGGGCATGCAGGCAGAGGTGATACTGGACAAATAGCAATGTCTTACCTCTTGCAGACAACAGGAAGTCAACTGATGTGGTTTCCTGAGTACAGGAAGCTCCAAAGCCTGCCCCCACAGTGACACACTTCCTCCCACAAGGCACACCCCCTAACACTGCCACTCCCTTTGGAGGACATTTTCTTTCAAACCACCGCACTGTGATAAGACACCATGACCAAAAATGCCATACAGGAAGAAGACTGTATTTTGGCTTACAGCTTCAGGGAGTTTATAATGAAGGAAGCAGCACAGCCACGGGAGGACAGAGCAGGACACTGAGAGATACATCCCAACCGCAAATATAAGCAGAGAGAAACAGTAAGCTGAGCAAAGCTCTGACTTCTCAAAACCTGTCCCTGGTGAGAAATTTCCGCCAGCAAGTCTCCCCCATCCAAACCGTTCCAAACAGCGCCACCTACTGAGAACCAAGTATTCAAAGACCTCAGTTTACGGAAATCACTCTCACTGACAGCACAAAGGTCATAGGAGGGTTCTGGGACCCAGGTTTAAAGAGCATAAGAAGTTCCTATTACATCATATTAAGTGTCAGAGTAAGACGACACTATGTTTTGAGTCCTCACTGAGTTTCTGGTAGGATGATGGAGGAAATAATCTGATTGGGATGGGTCCAAGATACAGTAGTGAATATAATAAATATAAAATTTTCTTTTAAGACTTTTATTATGACCAGGAAGAGTCTTCCACATCCAACATCTAGGGTGCTGGGGCAAAGCAGCTGGAGAATTGCAGTTTTCAGTTGGAGGCTATGAATAAAAGTGTGTAACTAATAGTGATTGGGACTGAGGGCAGTGTGGTCAGCAGGCGTGATGAAGAGATAAACAGTGGCTTGATGGGACATCTGCATTAGGGGAGTAAAGCAGAGAAACAGGACACACGCACCTGATATGCTGACTGGGCTACAGTGTGGAGGCTGGCTAAGGTCACAAAGGAAGCTGTAACTTGGAAATCAATAGTGCTGAAGAAAAGGACAGGAACAGAGGCCAGCAGCTTCCAAAACTGCTGGTAGTCAGGAGGCAGAGAGGAAGGTGCAGCAACTGCTCTAAGACAATGAGGATCTAATCCCGAATTCTGGTCTCTCCCTGTGTAGGATACATGACTAAGACCAGAGGGCTGACTTCACGTCATGGTCATGACCGATTACTGGCAGGAGTCAGGGGCAAGACCCTGGGGTGAGAATAACGGAGAGGCACGGCTCGCTGGCTCCTGTTCAGGCTTTTTATACAGCCCAGGACCACCTCCTAGGAACTGTATCACCCATAGTGGGCTCTCCTAGGACCCGACCCACACCCCTAGCAGTTCGATACACAAACCATTCAATTCTCGTCCCCAGTTTCTTGTGTTAATATCAGGACTCAAGATGGTCAAGCTCTTAAGTCTTTAAATTTTTTTTTCCAGCCTTCTAAAAGTCCAAGGTGTCTTTAAAAATTCCAAGTCCTGTGTCAGACTTGCATCAACACCTCCACCACCAATGCTCATGGTGCATCACAGAAGAGGAGGCAGGGAGAAGTTCTAGACCGTCTAGGGACACCCTGTTAAAAACAATTAAAATAACACACTCTATACAAATCAATCCAGAGATATACCAACTTAATATTTATATGCTGAGGAATTACAGCAAAAAAAAAAACATTAAAATTATTCAATTTCCATAGTAACATTGCTGTAAGAACATGGAAGCTACATGTATTCTTAGTTAGGATTTATTGCAGGGATGAAACACCAGGACCAAAAGCAGCTTGGGTAGGAAATGGTTTATTTCACTCACAGTTCATCACCTAAAACAGTTAAGGCAGGAACTCAAACAGCGCAGGATTCCGGAGGCGAGAGTTGATGCAGGGGCCAAGGAAGAGTGCCGCTTACTGGCTTGCTCTCCTGGGCTTGCTGAACCTGCTTTGCTTATAGACCCTAGGACCACCAGAGGAGAGGTGGTACCACCCACAATAGGTGGGGCCCACCTCTCATCATAATTAAGAAAATGCCGTACAAACTTGCCTTATAGAAGCAATTTCTCAATTGCTGTTCCCCCCTCTCAGATGACAATAGCTTGTGTCAAGTTACATAAAATTAGTCAGCACATAAACTAAAATTACTGTCCATCATAACACACAAATTGTTGGGATTGGAAAATATCCTGCTGGGTGAGGGAGCCTCCTAGCCTGCACACAGAAAGATAGATGCCACCACATGCATTCTTTTGTGGACCTTAGCATTGAATTTTCTAACTTCTGTGTTCAAATTGGAATGAGGGTCATTAGAGGTCAAAAAGCAAGAAAGGTCCATGATGAGGGAGGGTCCCCGAAGGGGAGTGGAAACACACAGGTGATATTAAAGAGGAGAGGGATGGGGGTATGGTAAGTGTGAATATGGAAATGGAGTGGGGTGAGGTATGAGGGTTGGTTAACCAAAAACACGAACACTTAACTGAAATCTTTATAAAAACTTAAAAACGTTTTTATGGTGGATATTCCACATGAATAAATACCTCTAAATATTCTTGCCCCGATAACAACATCAAAAAGTCTGTAGTTGGAGCAAATGGTCTTTCGGTTGTCTGCAAGGCTATGCTGTGATGTGGCTGTTGGGACTCCTTTCCTGGACACCAGGTCTCGCTCATGCTGCCCCCTGGTGATTCAGCATTAATACTGGGCTTTGTGTAACTCGGTCTTTGCATGACTGATTTTGAGATCAAATCAAATAAAGATTGATCGGTAGAGCCGGCTGAGTCCATGACGTGAAGAGGAGGGACAGATGGTGGAACCAACTGCAAGCCAGCAGCAGTAAGAGCACTCACGGCGGGGCAGTGGCCTTAGAGGCAGCTACAGCAGTATTAGGTAGGGTGACTGAAGATTTCCCAAAACAGGCAGCAGAGGCCGTGAGGTGTCAAATCTTAGGGCAAGTGAGAGAAAGCCTGGGCAGCATGGCAAAACCCTTTCTCAAACTACAAACGACATCAACAACAGCAAACAAGAAACACAAGGCTGTGCTGGCTCTCAGCTGTGAAGAGTACATACTGCACTAGCAGAAGAGCAGGGTCCCACACCCACATGACAGCTTACAACCGCCTATAACTCCAGTTCCAAGGGATCCGACGCCCTCTTCGTGCACAGCCAAAACATGCAGGCATAATACTTCATAGGATAAAATAAAAATAACTCTTTGAAAAAAAAATAAAAACATAATTTGCATATAACCTCTGATTCTTGCAGTGCTAGCACTAGTGATGGGAGCAAAGGCGACCAGGCGGATGCTGTATAGGATGCTGAATTCCTGCCCGAGGCGTGCACTTCCGTGATAAGGGGGGGGGAGGAGCGTGTAAGGGGCGGGGCTACGCGCTTCCGTCACGCGCCGTGCGTCGCCGCGCGCATGCGCTCCTCTCCACGTGCGCAGGGCTGAGACTCGTGGAGTGCGGGACGCCGCCGATTGCCGGAGCCGCGCGACCGGAACGCAGTGATGAAGCCAGGTAGAGGCCGCGGCACGGGCCGGAGCGGGGTCTGCGGCGCGGCGGGAGGGAACCGAGGCTGCTCGGGACCCGGGGCATGTGACCGGTGGCTCGGCACACAGACCGGCCTACGGGCTCGCCGCCGGGGCGGTCCTTCTGCTCCTGGGGCTCGGATTGCTTTCTGCGCGGGGCTTGGGTCGTGGATAGAACGGCTCCGGGCTTGAGATCAGGAGCCTTTTCCCTCCACTTCAAGCCTTCCCTGTGACCGCTGTCAGCCACTGTCATCCGCCGTCACCGCTACCTTGATCTCCCCCGGTGCAGGAGGACCTCAGGGGTCGGAGGTGTGCGGCGCTCGCGTGCTCGGGTCTCGCTCGCAGCACTTCCGGGAGGGGCGGGGTCTTTAGACTTGGGGGAGTTGGTGATCTGGGGAGTCCCTGCTCTTTGCTAAGAGAAACTTCACAAGCCTGGCCTTAGGCGTGAGAGGGGTTGGTTTTGGTTTGAGTCTTAAGACAGGGTCACACCATGTGACCCTGGCTGTCCTGGAACTCTCTCTTTAGACTATGTTGTCGTTGAACTCCGCTGCCTCCCTAGTGCTGGGAGGCATGCACCACCACACTTGGCGTGACAAAAGTGTATTCATTTATTTCCCGCCCTTTTTTTTTTTTTTTTTTGATGAATGCACTGCATGGTGAGGATTCTGGCTTTGATAGTGAGAAGCGTCTCGTTTCTTTCTTGGATTCTTAATGGATATGTGGCTCTTTGGGTCATATGTTGCTCAGGGCTGTAGCAGCTCATGCTTGCCAATCCTAGTATTCAGGAAGCGGAGCCAGGGTAGATCACGAGTTTGACACCAGTCTGTGGTCTGTACTACAGTATTGATAACATGAGCTTCTCACCGTTGCCCAAGGATCAGTTTCCCGACCGCAGGTTTTTGCCTGGTGTAAACAAGTGAGAGTAACTGCAAGGAACAGAGTCCCCTCCCAGACATGTTGAGTATCTGGGACTCCCCTGTTCTGGAAGTCTGGCGAAGTACTATGCTAGTCTGTGTTCTCCTGGCATCCTGTGATCTGTGATTTCCCCTCAGGAATGCTTTTTCTTCCTACAGCCTTTCTCTATCAAATGAATAGATAGGAATAGTAGGAATTTCAGGCAGTTTGAGTCTTGGGGGAGTTGATTTCTTTGGTTTGGGGTTTTCGTTCTTTGAGACAGGGTTTCCTAGTGTAACCCTAGATGTCCTGGAACAGCTTTGTAGGCCAGGCTGGCCTCGAACTCAGAGATTCGATTGCCTGCCCCCCCCCACCCTACCCTCCAGTACTGGGATTAATTAAAGGCCTGTGCTGCCACACCCATCTGGGGGAGATTTTTAAGCAGAGGTGTGCAGTAGGCTTTGGGCAGTTTTAAAGAAGGTTCTTTGTTTTTATGTTTGTGTTTTGAAACAGGATCTTGTCCTATAGCCTAGACTGGGCCCCTGCCTCAGCCTTCAACAGTGGGATTGTGGCACATGATACCTCACCCCACTGGGGTTGGTAGTTTTGAGATGAGAAAGCTACTGGAGGGAAGCAGATTATAAAACATCGGGCTATATGTGAACATGTTTATTTTCCCTGAAAATAGACCAAGATCCATGTTGAGTATCTGGGACTAAGGATTGTACTCCAGCCACTTCTCCCCATGAAGATACCCACAATTTGCCAGGGCTCCCTCATGACCATCCCCTTCTGAATGAAAAGGATGGTTTCTAGTAGTTTCTCTGTGAGGAGGAACCTTGAGTCAGCAGAGCTGGGGATGTGGCCAGACACTTGCTGATGTTTATTGAGCTTCATGTTGTGCAGGGATGTTGCAGGAACAATCACAAATCGTTGTGCGGTTGGAACTTGTGAGGGCCAGTAATAAGTGCAATATGATTAGGAGACAGGGTGTGGGGAGAGTCTGCACCACTTAATCAGGAGCCCAGTGAATTGGGGCACAGGAATGCCCTGCCCCTGTTGACAGGAGCTGGTATAAGAGATTTCAAAGCTGGCTGGAGAGAGTGGGCCCTGCAGAGAGCCTGAAGTCAGAGTGGTGGGGGCCAGGTCCTTGGCATGATGGTCTCAATTAGAAATTATACATTTATGCCTTTGTAGGAAATTTTAAAAAAAGTCCTTGGAGATTTTTTTTTGATTGGTTGGTTTTTTATTCTTTTTGTTTGTTTTGGGTTTTTTTTTTTTTTGTTGTTGTTGTTGTTGTTCAAGAGAGGGTTTCTCTGTGTAGCTCTGGCTGTCCTGTAACTCACTCTGTAGACTAAGCTGGCCTGAACTCAGATTTGCCTGCCTCTGCCTTGGAGTGCTGGGATTAAAGGTGTGTACCACAACCAGGCTTGGAGATTCTTTATAAAGAAAAGGATTCTGATTTATGGGGGTGGGGAGTTGAAAGCAAGATGGAATCTCTTGTAAGTCTTGAGAATGTTTGGGAGTTTTGAAGATAAAGCTGTTAAAAACCTAAAAAAACTAGGGCATACACCTTTAATCTCAGAACTCAGAAGCAGATGGATCTCTTGAGTTTGAGGCCAGCATGGTCTACAAAGGGAGTTTCAAGACAGTCAGAGCTGTTAGCCAGAGGAACCCCTCAAAAAAATAAATAAATTAGAAATAGATACCATGTCGTGTGGTCTTCCCTTGTGCTGCTGGGAGGGATGTTACAATCTTGAAAGAAAGGAGATGGGTGGTCAGTAGGATTTAGCATCAGATTAGGGATTGGCACTTTTTTCCAGATATATACAGGTTCTTGGAGGAGGGTCTTGAAGATGCTGGGAGGGCATAGGACATCCTGTTATTCTAATCATGTGTATGTGCGGGGCTTACTGATACTAACAATAAAATGAGTTCCGTGAATCTGCTGTCCCACCAAGAACACCAGAGTATCTGCTGCATTCCATCTCACCCTCTACCAGTTAGCTAGTCTGGCACATTTTGCATTTAGTGGTGCCTTGCTGATAAGAAAGCTGTGTTGCCTGGCCCAGAGGTGCAGGCCTGTAAACCCAGCAGGGGGATTGGGAACTGCATGGTAACTTCCAAGGCCAGCCTGGGGTACCTGATACCCTATTTCAAAAAAAAAATATAGTTCTCTCGGAATCTGTTTCTTTGCTTTTGGGAGGCAGGCTCTGGTTTGTCCATTTGTACCGCACAACTGAAGGTCATTGCCTTGGTTGGTTACTGTTAAGCGTTGTGTGTCCGTTCTGCTGCTGATGGGACATTGGGTGGGCTTGGTCTGCATTATTGGCTGCAGTGGACATGACAGCCATGTGCTTTGCCAATTTCTCACTTGGGTGGAACTGCCAGCTGAGGTTGGTTAAGCTTCATAGCCCTGATTCTTGTTTTTGTTTCTGCTACAGGTTTCAGCCCCCGCGGGGGTGGCTTTGGTGGCAGAGGAGGCTTTGGTGACAGAGGTGGCCGAGGAGGGGGCCGAGGAGGAGGCCGAGGAGGCTTTGGTGGGGGCCGAGGAGGTTTTGGTGGAGGCCGAGGACGAGGTGGAGGTGGAGGCTTCAGGGGCCGAGGAGGTGGAGGAGGAGGTGGACGAGGTGAGTGAGGTTGACATAGGGAAGTGGATCGGGCTCCCGGAGGGGGAGGGGGCGGGAGCGGGGAGGAGGGGACGTCCCCCTCCACCTGCAGCTTCCTGTTGCAGGTGGAGGCTTCCAGTCTGGGGGCGGCCGGGGTCGAGGTGGTGGCCGAGGAGGCAAAAGAGGAAACCAGTCTGGGAAGAATGTGATGGTGGAGCCCCATCGGCATGAAGGTGAGTGGTGGCGGCCGGGAGGCAGCAAAGCTAAAAGTGGACCGTGGCCACACTCAGAGTCCTCAGCCTCACTGTGCTCTGCCCCCCCTCACCAGGCGTCTTCATCTGCCGTGGAAAGGAAGATGCCCTTGTCACAAAGAATCTGGTCCCTGGAGAATCTGTGTATGGGGAGAAGAGAGTCTCTATTTCAGTAAGTCATGGACCCCTGTCCAAAGCACCAGCCCCGGCTGATAATGTCACCTGCAGTTCAGGCTTGCTGTTAGGTCCTACATGTGACAGCTGGGGGCGGGTGTTAATGCATAATGAGACCGTGCACATTGAAGCCTCAGAGATGCTGCAGCTCCATGTTCCCTGACCTTGCCCTGTGGGTTCCCAGCTCCATACTGCACCTGTTCCTTATCCTCTGTCTCTGGTCAGGTGCTGCCTGGTCTTTCTGACAGGCTCTGTCACATCACCCTGCTTGTCCTCAGGGCCCGCTCAAAAGTGTCCCCGTCCCTTCCTGGTCTGTTTCCTCCTTTTCACAGCATCCTGGCTTCTGGCTCTGTCTTTAGAGCCTGTCACCATCTCCTGAGCCAGTTTGTATGTTAGTTCAGTGGGCACTGACTGCTCCGGGCAGGATCCATGTCTTGTCCGCTATTGTCTCCAGCTCCTGAAACCGGAGCTAGGATGAGATGTAGTGCTGGTGCCCGGCTGGGTCTTTCACCTTCCCAAGTCAGCGGCTTCCATGGGATGGCAGGGTGGCTTTTGTCCTGCCCCATACTGTACATCTGCATTCAGTTCCTATACGGTGACTGAAATGCACCACCATTTCTTTTGAGGGCCCTAGGATTATGGGGAATGGTATCCTGCACAGGAACCCAGCACTGACTTGTATTCCCATCTCTTCCGGGTCAGGAGGGAGATGACAAAATTGAGTACCGAGCCTGGAACCCCTTCCGTTCCAAGCTGGCAGCAGCAATCCTGGGTGGTGTAGACCAGATCCACATCAAGCCGGGGGCCAAGGTGCTCTACCTTGGGGCAGCCTCAGGCACCACCGTCTCTCATGTCTCTGACATCGTTGGCCCGGTGAGTAGACAGGTGGTGGGGATGGGGGAACCGGGCCTGGCCCTGGGCCGACCGACACTAGGTGTTGTAGAGCCAGGCTCATCCTTACTCTGTGACAGGGTAGCTTGAGACAGAGTTTCTTTCAACACCACTCCTGGATTCTTGACTTTAAGGGTTGTGAGTGAGGGAATGTGACCAGTGTTAAAATGACCCAGAGCTGGGAAAGTAGCTTAGTCATCAAAGTGCTCCCCACACAAGCATGGGGAGCTGGTTTTGATCCTCAGGATTCATTAAAAAAGCCAGGTGTGGTGACGGCACTGAGGGCAGTAGCTGGCCAGTCTCTGGAGCTTGCTGATCCTGTAGCAGGAGACCTTGTCTCAGAATTAGGATGGACAAAAAATAACACCGACCATTGTCCTCTGGCTTCCATGACATGAACACAGCATTCATGTCCCCAAAGTTTTCTGCTGGGGGCCTTGTTCTGTGTGGCAATACTGGTTCCCTGTGCAGAGAACACCTGGTTTTCCAGTGTCGGAGTTGACAGCCTCTTGCTGGTAGCTGAATTAAAGAATTATAGAATTCGGTCGGTGAAAACCCTGTGATTGTCCTAGCCTAAGCCACATAGTTAGACCCCCCTTCTAAATACAAACAGCAGTAGGATGTGGCTTCAGTGAGGCACCTGTGCTCCCTGATCCAGGGGTTAACACCATGGAGAATGAGAGTATCTTGGAAATTAAGCATTTCCTGTAAGTGCTGGCCCATTGCAAGTGCTATTGGCTCTGTCCTTCATCTCTGCCCTGGACTAGCCTGTATTAGGAGCCTGGGCTCTTGGGTCAAATAAATAAGGATCTTGTTGCTTGTGAATAACCATGGCAGGTGACTTGTCATCTCCTGGCCCTTTTATTCATCTGGACTCTGGGCACAATGACAATCATGTAGGGTTCTGACTGAGGGGCTGGAGGCCTGCTACAGGTAGCACCCAGGCCCACTTTCGGCCAGCATGGTGGAGATCAAGTGTGTGCTCATCATCATTGGGTTCATTTTAGGACGGTCTGGTCTACGCCGTTGAGTTCTCCCACCGTTCTGGCCGTGACCTCATCAACTTGGCCAAGAAGAGGACCAACATTATTCCTGTGATTGAAGATGCTCGGCACCCACACAAATACCGCATGCTTATCGGTGAGGGCCTGGGGGCGGCCCAGGGAAGGTAGGATGAGCCACTGCATGTTTCCCACAAGAGGCCAATGGTCTAAGTTGAGATGGAGTTAGTTCTGAGCTGCAGGTGGAGACGGTGTTGGGTCATCTCTGTCTCTGCCCTGTGCCCATGCTCCCTCCCCCCCTCTGACTCTTCATGCCCTTTTACACCGCCCTGGCTTGTGTTGGTTATCCGATGAGATTCCACCCCAGAGCACAGCAAGTATGACTTTGGGGTTTTTCTTTTAAATACCTCAGAGGTCTAATGCAGCAGAGGTAGGTGGAATGCCTCGTGAATTCCCCCAGAGATACTTGATACTTGCCGTCAGCTTTTCCAAATTCTTAGAGGATATTTTCATTCCATCACTTTTGATCATTTGTGTATGCTGCACTTTTGATTTTATTTTGTTTTTGTTTTTTGCATTTTCTCATTCCCTTGGCCCCTTCTCTGCCCCTCTCCTTTCACAGCCCTGCCCACATCCTCCCTGTAACTGCTCACTTTCCTTGTCTTTTGATGACATGTCTGTCTCCCCCCAGACCCGGGAGCATCTCGAGGGCAGGGTCTGAGTCGGCTCTGTGTCCCCCACGCCCGGCCCAGGGCTGGCCACAGAGTAGGTGGCAATCATGATTTACAAGAGGAGTGGATGAGTGATGTGACTGGGTTCTGGCCCCATCTTCGGGGTGCTCGGAGGGAGGGTCTGTGGTGGGGAGTGAGACTGGACGCAGGAGACTCCCAAGAACCTGGTGGTAATGGAGCACAGGCCCCCATCGGGAGGCTCTGGGAAGTTCTCCGGTGGCTTCTACTTGTGACTACTGTTCCTTCTTTCTTAGCAATGGTGGATGTGATCTTTGCTGACGTGGCCCAGCCAGACCAAACCCGGATAGTAGCCTTGAATGCCCACACCTTCCTGCGGAATGGAGGGCACTTTGTGATTTCCATTAAGGTATGAGGCTTGGAGTGTGACTATGGTGGGGTAGAGAATGTTACTTAGCCTATATGACTCAGTTTCTTCATTTATTAGTCCCCTTTATAGGTTGAAGTAAGGATTGGTAGATGTGAAGTGTTTAGAACAGATTCTGGTATAGAGTAAGTGTAAGGTGCATCTTTCAAAACATTTCAATTTGAAATCCAAAAATACCTCCCAGACATCTTCACCGTGTTCAGAGTTAGCTAGCCTATTGCTGCATTTCTGCCATTTGCAGCCCAAGCCAAATTAAAACTTTTGTAATCGAGTTTTATAACTGCCCACCCTGGGACTCCAGATCGCTAATAAATGTATGCTTTTAGCTTAAGACATCATCCAGACCCCCAGTCTTTCTCCTGTAGGCCAACTGCATCGACTCCACGGCCTCTGCAGAAGCTGTGTTTGCATCTGAAGTGAAGAAGATGCAGCAGGAGAACATGAAGCCCCAGGAGCAGCTGACCCTGGAGCCCTATGAACGAGACCACGCTGTGGTTGTAGGTGTGTACAGGTGAGTACCAACCACAATAGGCCTCCCCCTTACTTGCAGCCTCAACTTCCTGGGCCTGGGAGCCAGAAATGGTGACAAGCCAACCCCCTCTTGATTTTCTCACAGGCCACCACCCAAGGCAAAGAACTGAAACCCAGCCGTGGGGATTCGAAGAAGTGTGTGTTGCTACTGTTGCACGTGTAGTTTTTTGTTTCGTTTCGTTTTGTTTTCTATTAAAAGACTCATCTGTCGCCCTGTCTGGTGCTGTTTGCTCAGTTGCCCAAAGACGCATGCGCCCTTGACCAACTTTATGTGCTGGGGGGGGGGGCGCCGCTTTGTGAGTTTCATCCGGTCACATGGTGCATGCCCCATTGATGGCTGCTACGCATGTGCGCCGCTCCGTTCCCCAGGGCGCAGGCGCACACTGCTCCCGGGTCACGTGGGCCGTGTGGGGGCGGAGCCGGGACAGGGGGCCGGTTTGTTGTGGTCGCCATCTTGCTGGTTGCATTACTGGGTAATCGGGGCCCTGGCTCGCTGCGTCCGCCGGACACCCTCAGCCAGTGGGCAGCTCTGAGCTCGGGCTCCCCGAGCGGTGTGACTCCCCTTGCCCACGCCCTCAGGTAACGGGGCGGCGGCGACGGCGGGGCGGGGCAGCACGCCTGGGTGGGGGGCCGGCCGGGATCCGCCCTGCCCATCCCCGCGAGGTTGAGCACGGGGAAGGCAGGAGCCTCGGGCCGGCGCGGCACAGCGGGGCCTGGCTGTGCACAGCCCGATTTCTGGACGGGGCTGAGCCCGAGGGAGCCGTCCGGAGAGGGAGTCTGGGAGGGGGCAGCCGGGGCCCCACTCCCGCCCTTTGTTTGGGCTCCGCTGCGCTGGCCGCTTCGCTGTCGCCTAGCAACAGCTGCCCTGAGTGCTGATTGGTTAAGTCGTTGGCCGCGACAACCAATGGAACGGTTGTTGCCATGGGGGGTGCGGCCTGCCGGGCTCACTCGGGCCCCGCCCGCCGGGGCGGGCCTGCGGGGTGGGGGCGGGACGCCGGGGTCCCTGGGGGCGGGGCCGCCCCTCCCCTCCCCCGTCCACCTGCTGTCCCTGCCCCCGCCTGCCCCCGGCTGACCCTCGGCCCTCCTCTCCCCGCCCCCCCTGGCGGCGGCGGTGGCGGCGGCTGCTGGTGTCCCCCACCGGGCCGCCTGCCTGTCCCGCTTGCCCTCACCGCCGCGGGGGACAGGCGGCCACCTCCTCGCCGCCACCGCCACCATGCTGGCCGTTCGCCCACCGCACTGGGGGCCCCATCGCGCCCCAGCCCCCCGTGGGCCCAGCTCCAGCCCTGGCCCGGGTAGGGGTGGGAGCTGGGACAGAGCTAGACCTAGTGTGGGAGGACCGGGGAAGACGGGGCTTTGCGGGTGGGACGGATCCGACATGGGGGAGGCTCTCAGGGAGGAGATTTCGTTCCAGGGAGCAAAGTAATGTGTGTTATTTAGGGATCTGGCTGGTGGGCTCTAGACTCAATTGTGGAGTGACCCGGTTTAGAGTACTGGATCGAGGGGCAGCAAGGATCCCACTGTACGGGAGGAGAAGACAGTCCAACTGCTGAGAAACAACGATACCTTTCTCCTGTTTTCCCGAGGAGTTGGGGGTCTTGGAGTAGTGAGAAAATCCTAGCGGGATAAATATAGACTGCCCAGAAGAGTCCCTGGTGCGGGAGAGCCCGATAGGGGGCGGTGTTGGTGGCCCAGGGGAAAGTGCGCCCTGCTGGCTGACATCCCCCTAGCTCTTGCACATGAAGGAGTTCTCAGATAACCTTGATTTTGCTGAGAGGTCCACCCGGGCTGCTAGGCTGTGAGGGATCCTGGAGTTCTCCAGAGTGGAAAGAACTAGAAGGGAGATTTGAAACGGGGCCCTCAGTGTGGCCCAGAAGGTCCTGGTGTTGGGGGGAGACCATGTGAGGGTGGGGCTCTATCCGAAGGACTTGAGATGGGCACCAACAGAAAGTCAGAGAAAAACAAATGGCTTCTACTGCCCACACTCCATAAGCACTCTGGCTTCTCTGTTGCTCTTCTAATTACTGGTCTTTTTCTGTCCTTCCTGCCCTGGCCTTGTACCCAATCTCTCCACCTCTGTCTGCCTCTAACCTTTTACATTTTCTCATTACGGTGCCTCGTTTGCTTGGCTGGTCATTTGTGGAGGAACAATGCCATGCCAACCCACTTGCCACTTCTTTCTGTGCTGTCTGCATTGCTACCTGGTGCCCCCTCCTGCCCTGCCCTCCTCATGCCCACCTCTTTGCTTGGCCCTGACCCACATACCCTCTTTGTTCCATGTTGTCTCCCTACTTGTACCTGTTCTCAGGTCTCAGCGGCGGTGGCAGCCGAGGTGCAGGATGCGAGAAGGCGCCCCCCGGCCGGGCTCCTGCTCCAGGCCTCACACCCCTGCGGCCCTTTGAGCCCACCATGGCCATCCCACCGGGCCATGGTCCCTTCTCTGGCTTTCCGGGGCCCCAGGAACAAACACAGGTAGGCGTTCAGCTGGCTTCTCACCTGCCTAGGGGTAGAAAGAGACTGAGGATAGACGGGTCTCCAGACAGCAGCATGATTGTTGGCGGATCTCTGAGGACTATGGAGTTTGGAAAGTTCACACTTACTCCTGCTGTAAGGACTGAATTACTGAGCTTCTCTGTGTCGTACATAGTGGTTTCAATAGTTAAGCAAATGAAGTGTAATGTTTGGGCTCAGTACTGTCACTGGCACACCACAGACCAGAACACAGGTCTTAGCATCCACAGAGGTCTAGAATGAAAGGCTTGGCAGGGACATGGAGGGGATGGGAAGGAAAGAAAGCTAAGGATGGACCCAAGAAGTCTAATCCCAATCCAAGAGCATTAGGAACTAGGCACAGGCACTCATTTGAGGGTAAAGGCATGGAAATACGGGGAATTCATTGGCCTGCTTCCCCAAAACAGTGGTCTCCGGTGTAAAGAACCCAGGTTTCTCATTCATGTGTTCGCTGAGGTTCAGAAGGGAATCAAATGAGCTGACTAGGGGCTGGGTGGAAGGTCAGAGGTAAATCATTCACTTTATGATGCAATGAACAGATATCTGGGGGACCCCCCTCCAGTGTGTGACAGGCCCTACAGAATGGGATCTGTCCCTGGTGAACTTCTTTTGTTCAGAGCCTGGTAAACGTGGGCATGATCAAATAGCCATCAGCTTTACCATTCCTCCTAAAGCTGGAGATGAGGGCCTGTGTTCAGTGTCTTCCTTCTGTACCCCAGGTATTGCCTGATGTGCGCCTACTGCCTCGGAGACTGCCCCTGGCCTTCCGGGACGCCACTTCAGCTCCGCTACGCAAGCTCTCGGTGGACCTCATCAAGACCTACAAGCATATCAATGAGGTGGGTGGGGAATGGGGTTCCCTGGCTGGGTGCTGCTGGAAAGTGTCCTGGCTGCCGGCCCAGGTCACTCAAGGGTTCGCTTTCCTGGCTGCCTGAGCAGGTGTACTATGCGAAGAAGAAGCGGCGGGCCCAACAGGCGCCACCTCAGGACTCGAGCACCAAAAAGGAGAAGAAGGTCCTGAACCATGGTTATGATGACGACAACCACGACTACATTGTGCGCAGTGGCGAGCGCTGGCTAGAGCGCTATGAGATTGACTCTCTTATTGGCAAAGGCTCCTTTGGCCAGGTGTGGGACTGCCCTACTGTCCAGTGCCTGGGTGCCACTGGACAACCACTACCCTTACCCACAGTCCCTCCACCCCAGTCTCGAAATCCAGTCCTGGGCCACTCACTCGCAGTTTCCCTGTGGTGTAAAAGTATGACAAGACTCCACACAGGGAGCTGTGTTACTTTGTATCCAGTCCAGGGGCATGAGTGCTGGTTGGGAAGGAGTGGCTGCTAGGTCACTGTCTGTGTCTGTCTTGACAGGTGGTCAGAGCCTATGATCACCAGGCCCAGGAGCTGGTGGCCATCAAAATCATCAAGAACAAGAGGGCCTTCCTGAGCCAGGCGCAGGTCGAGCTGCGGCTGCTGGAGCTCATGAACCAGCACGACACAGAGATGAAGTACTACATAGGTGAGGCCTGGGCCTCTAGGGACAGTACAGGTGCTGGGGGGCGGGGGGTGCTGACAGCCAGATGGCTCTGCGGGCTTCTCCACCTCGGTGACTGCTGTTCTCAGTGCTCACTAAGGACAAACTTGGTTGCACACACTTCACATTCTTACCTTACCCCTGTCCGGTGAGGGATAGGGCAATGTTTGTGCACATGTTGGAGATGGGAAATGGAGGCACTCAATTCTGCCTGTTATGTACCTAAGGTGACAGTTACACACAACAGAATTAACCATTTGAGAAGCAGTGGCCTGTGGAATTCTGATCCCTGAGATGTGTCCCAGTCTTCAGTTCCTCCAGAAAGAGACTGAGACACTCTTAACAGGACAGCCAGTGTCCCTGGCCACAAAGACAGACAGCAAGGAGGAGAGTGGCCGGTCTCATTTGTTCATGTTCTCTTGCGGGTGGTGCTTCTTGCGGGTCGTTTAGCCATACTTAGGATCAAGCCCAGTGCTGCATATATACTAGGCCAGCACGTCACCCCAGAACTACTTCTCTGGACCTCTTTGTATCTAGAGTCTAAGTTTCCCAGGGGTCCTTGAGCTCCTGCCCTAGGCCTGGCGCAGGGCTAGAGGATGAGGAGGCATGGAATTGTTTGGAAATACACCATCGGGTGGTGTTTTATTTCCCTTTGCTGGGCCTTGAACTCAAGGCCTTGGGTTTCCTAGGCAAACAAGCTACCACCCTTTGGCCATCCCTTACCCTACCCCAAGGTTACACCACCCTTTAGTTTTATCCATCCCATCCAGGCTTGACTATGCACCAAGCTAAACTCATCAACATCTGATTTAGCTAGCTACCCAGGTGCTGGGATTACAGTCATGCTTATTATTTCCTGCTGACAGAAACCTTCCTTTTGGTAAAAACTGGAAGGTTTGAGAACCTCAAGAGAGTTAGCATGCTTTGGGAGTTCACTGAGTGAGTGTACAAACACCTGAGGGCTTACTGCAGTTTAGCAGAGGTGGTTACTGCATGGCCCCAGGCCAGCTGACCGCTCTGTCCATTTCTAATCTGTTGTCTTCTGTTGCCCACAGTGCACCTGAAGCGGCACTTCATGTTCCGGAATCATCTGTGCCTGGTGTTTGAGCTGCTGTCCTACAACCTGTACGACCTCCTGCGCAACACGCACTTCCGAGGTGTCTCACTGAACCTGACTCGGAAGCTGGCGCAGCAGCTCTGCACAGCACTGCTCTTTCTGGCCACGCCCGAGCTCAGCATCATCCACTGCGACCTCAAGCCTGAGAACATCCTGCTCTGCAATCCTAAGCGCAGTGCCATCAAGATCGTGGACTTTGGCAGCTCCTGCCAGCTTGGCCAGCGGGTGGGGCTCTGACTGTGGGCAGGACCAGTGTCTTGAGTGGGATGGAGTAGCATGGCTCTGTTTTCGCCCTGGCTTGATGCCTGAAGTGAGGGGGTCGGAGATAAAGCAGGCAGAAAGAGAAAGGGTGACCCTGAGGGCCGGCAGCTCCTAGTAGTAAGTCGAGTTGAGATCTGAGCCTGAGCTCTGCTTTGCTGACTCGTGCTCTGGAAGTCCGGCCGGCAGTCTCATGTGAGCAGGCCGGGCCGTCACACTGGTGGAGTTCACTGTGGGGTGTCCAGCCTCTCTTAAACAAAAGGGACCAGAGCTGGGAATGTACGGGCTTAAAGCAGGCCACCAAAGACTGAACGCTGATGGGCAAGACAGTGAGTGACTGGTCTGTGCAGCATTGCAGAGAAAGAACCTAGAGGCTCCATCCAGTTTTCTAGCGGGGGGCTTGTCCTTAGGTGAGTGTTCCAGTGGAGCCAGCCGGGGACTAGTGACCTGACTTGTGTCTCTCCCCCACCCCCAGATCTACCAGTATATCCAGAGCCGTTTCTACCGCTCACCTGAGGTGCTCCTGGGCACACCCTATGACCTGGCCATCGACATGTGGTCCCTGGGCTGCATCCTTGTGGAGATGCACACCGGAGAGCCCCTCTTCAGCGGCTCCAATGAGGTGTGCCCCTGGCAGGGGTGTGCTGGAGGTGGAGGGGTTGAGCCTGGCCGCCCGGCGCCCCTGACCGCCGCCTGCCCGCAGGTGGACCAGATGAACCGAATTGTCGAGGTGTTGGGCATCCCGCCTGCGCCCATGCTGGAACAGGCACCCAAGGCTCGCAAGTACTTTGAGCGGCTGCCTGGGGGTGGCTGGACCCTACGAAGGACAAAGGAACTCAGGAAGGTGCGGCCCCTGCCCTGTGTCACCTCTCCCTCCCTGGGTGGCCCTCACTCACACTTGGGGCTCCCCTCCCTCCCGTGCCCTTCCCTGTCTCTCTCTTCCCTTCGTCTGCTCTTTCCTTCCTCCCCTCCCCCCCATCACCGTCCCACCCCACAGCTCCCGTTAGCGTCTCTCTTCCTCTTCCTCACCTCTGTTTCCCCGTGTGTGTCTCCCTGCCCCTCCTGCCCACTGACGGCCACTCTCTTGCCCCCCCTCCCACCCCCTCCCTGCCAGGATTACCAGGGCCCCGGGACACGGCGGCTGCAGGAGGTGCTGGGCGTGCAGACGGGCGGGCCCGGGGGCCGGCGGGCGGGGGAGCCGGGCCACAGCCCCGCCGACTACCTCCGCTTCCAGGATCTGGTGCTGCGCATGCTGGAGTATGAGCCCGCCGCCCGCATCAGCCCGCTGGGCGCTCTGCAGCACGGCTTCTTCCGCCGCACGGCCGACGAGGCCACCAACACGGGCCCGGCAGGCAGCAGTGCCTCCACCTCGCCGGCGCCCCTCGACACCTGCCCCTCCTCTAGCACCGCCAGCTCCATCTCCAGCTCTGGTGGGTGCCCAGGGTCAGCCGTGTGCTGCAGGGCCCAGCCTGGGAGAGCTTTAGCTCTGGGCCTCTGCCCTAGAGCCTTAGCTACAGATTCTGAGCTCCTGGGTGAGGTGGGTGGGGCGTCCCACATGGCCAGCCAGAGCTCTGAATGCAGGCTTGGCATTCGGCCCCTAAAACTTACTCTAGCTTCCCACACAGTGCCGACCCTAGCTTTCAAAGGGGGGCTGCTGGAGCCTTCCCCCGGCCTCTGGTCTCCAAGTGCAAGCTCAGGGTCAAGGAGTTGAGCAGACCCCGTCCCCCCTTACCACCTCCGCCCTCTTCTCTTCCCGGTGCTTCCAGGAGGTTCCAGCGGCTCCTCCAACGACAACAGGGCCTACCGCTACAGCAACCGATATTGTGGGGGGCCCGGGCCCCCCATCACCGACTGTGAGATGAACAGCCCCCAGGTACTGCGGCCAGGAGTCGGGAGAGCTGCTGGGAACTTGAGGATCTCAACACCCACCTTTTTCTTGTCTTTCTCTTTTTAAGGTTATACCCTCCCAGCCTCTGCACCCTTGGGCAGGGGGTGATGTGCCCCACAAGACACATCAAGCCCCTACCTCTGCCTCGACATTGCCAGGGACTGGGGCCCAGTTCCCCCCCCAAGCCCGATGCCTTGGACGTCCTCCATCACCAACATCACCACCACCCCCGGAGCTGATGGATGTGAGCCTGGTGGGCAGCCCTCCAGACTGCTCCCCACCTCATCCAGCGCCTGCCCCCCAGCACCCGGCTGCCTCAGCCCTCCGGACTCGGATGACGGGAGGTCGACCACCTCTCCCACCCCCTGATGACCCTGGCACTTTGGGGCCTCGCCTGGGCCTCCACGGTGTACCCCAGAGCACAGCGGCCAGCTCATGACCCTGCCCCCTCCCTGGGGCCCCTCCTGAAGCCATACCCCCCCAATCTGGGGGCCCTGGGCTCCCATCCTCATCTCTCCCCTTGACTGGACTTGCTGCTACCCAGCTGGGGTGGGTGAGGCCTGCACTGATTGGGGCCCAGGACAGGGGGCAAGGGAGAGGGGTTTTGGCCGCACCCGCCCCACTAAGACTGGACCCTTGGCCCCTCTCCCCTTGTTTTCTATTTATTGTACCAAAGACAGTGGTGGTCCGGTAGAGGGAGTATCTCCCCTCACCCTAGGGCCCTAGGAGGGGGTGGGGGCAGGTAGGGGGAGATGGCCTTGCTCCTCCTCGCTGTACCCCCCAGTAAAGAGCTTTCTCACATGCCTGCCTGAGCGTTTGCAGGGCCTTGGCTCCCCCTCCTGACCCTCAGAGGCATGGTGGGGAAGGTTGTGTGGGTTAGGGAACGGGTGCTGTGGTGTGGGTGCATCCCTCCTGGGGACATCAGACTTATTGGTGCAGGCATGGGGCTGGCTGTAGAACCATAGCTACATCCTGGGTACAACGATCCTGGCCCACGTTTGCCTCTTCCGGAAAAAAAGCCTACTTCTGGCCTGTTGCTGGCAATTGTAGTGTTCTGCCCTCATCGGTCAGGGCTCCCAGAGTCCACTCAGAAGCGTGGGCTTTCTGTGTCAAGCAGGCACCCAGGATGCTCTGGGTGTACCCGACAGGCCTGCCTTGGTGCAATGGGGACAGATTTTACCCCTCCTGTGCCGGCCCCATTCTGAAGTCACTGCAGAATATTGGGATTCTCGAGCACAAAGACGCTCCCTGACTTGCAGGTAAGTGATGTTTGTTTCATGGCAATTTGGAACCAGCTGTCTCCCAACCAGCCTTGCAAGAATCACCTGGTTCAAACTGCTCACAGCGGGCAGACGCGGTGACTCCTGGGAGATGGAGTTTCACAAGGCCAGCTCTTTGCTCGCTTTTCTTGGGGAACTACAAAGCCCAGAAGTCTCTGCGCACGTGGCTGGGGATTGGTGTTCAGGAAGCCGGCAGGCATTAGGGCCCGGATGTTGGCGGGTCAGTAGGACGGATGGTGATTGGATGTGTGCAGGGGCGGGGTAGTGGGAGTGATCCGCCCGTCCTGCAGAGCCTGGGCGGGGCAGTGGGGGGCGCGGGCTGAGGCCTGGGTGAGCAAGGTCCTGGTCGCTTGTGGGTGGGCCACTGGTGACGGTGATCATTTTGAGATGTATCGGAGATCGTTGGCTAACTAGAGAGCTGGGATTTTTCTAAGGGCCTGAGGCACAGCGAGAGGAAGGTGTACAGCCTAGTTTTTCTCAAGTATAAAAGTAGGTTGTAGAAAAAGACTCGGCTCTGATGGCTTGTGGCAGGGGCGCTGCTGAGGAGGCCAGGGAAGGACGGGTGAGCTTTGCAGATGATTGAGCTGAGTGGAAGGGTGAGGTCTCCAGCACAGAGCACCCCCAGGACCCATTGATAGTCTCGTTTGTTTTGTTTGATGTGTTTTTGTGGTTCTGGGTATGGAACCCAAGAAATCTCAGATGCTAGGAAATGTTCTACATGCCCAGCCTCCCAGTGAAAGACTGAATGAACAGGCCGTTGAAGACAGGAATTGCAGTGACTTCTGAGGTTGTGGATAGCGGGGCAGATGGAAGTTAGGGTCACACAACTAGGAAATAGGCTCAGGGTGTGTGTGTGTGTGTGTGTGTATTTGAGCCTGCAGGCATCAGCAGGACCAGATCATGTACATGTAGGCCCTGTGAGGACTGGAATGAGCAACATGGGTCTTCCTTTGTGTTTGTGGTGGAGAAGCTTGCTCCAGGCGCCTTAGGTCTCCAGGGTTTTCTCATAGGTCAGGCCTGTGAACTGAACGTCTGTGCTATCCTCACTGGTTTTCCTGCCCTCACCATTCCCCCATGTAACCAAAGAAACTGAGCACCTACTCGTGAGTATCCTTGTGGATGCCATCTCCCTCTGGGTAAATAAAGCCCAAGTTCTTTCTGTGACCTGCTCCAGCCACACTAGCTCGGGACCTTGGTGCTCTGTTCTCTTCACCTGGATCATTTTGTCTCTAGACAGCATGCCTGAGCACTCTTCTGAATTATCCTGCTAACCTCCCTTCCATTGTCCCTTCTCTAACTTTTTCCTTGTCAGTCATATCATAGCATGTCAGTCACATGCTAGAATTTATCTTGTCAAGCCTCCCCTTCCAGGAGACCTTGAACTTCTTGGAGGGAAGCATTTTGGTCACTTTATGCTTTGTCTCCCACACAGAAGAATATGTGGCACCCAGCAGGGCTCATATCAGATGAGCCCCTGCAGAGCATAGATCTGGATTCCAGCCTCCTTGGGATTCCACTCATCCCCTTCTGTACAGCTAAACATTCTGAGAGCTCCAGTCAGTCAACAGGTATTTTGCTTCTGCAGTACATAATAGGGACACAACAGAGAAGACAGGACGGCTTCCCTTGAGGGAACTCAATCTCTAGCTGGGGTTGGTTCAGTCAGATGACACAGCAGTGTGAAGTGACCAGAGTCAAGGGCATGGAAGGATGACTTGGTAGGGACTTCTATTCTAATCTGGCTCCAAGGAAGAGAGTCCAGACCATGGGGATGGCATCAGGCCTGTTCAGAGGGC
This sequence comes from Sigmodon hispidus, assembly GCA_004025045.1. NCBI lineage: Eukaryota > Metazoa > Chordata > Mammalia > Rodentia > Cricetidae > Sigmodon > Sigmodon hispidus. The sequence continues at coordinate 53,876 of PVIH01012241.1, forward strand.
TGTGTGTAGTGATTGGCTGAGGTGAACAAGGGACTGCCTTGTCCATCCAGGAGAACCAAGAGTCCTCCTGCCTGTGTACGAAGGGTTCAGAAGAATTTCAAACAGTGGGCCAGAGGACGGTTGTTTGTGTTAGGATTTTGTTTTGTTTCTGATTTACTTATATGTGTATGAGTATTCTGCCTGCATGTATGTCTGAACCATGAGCATGCCTGGTACCCTCAGAGGGCAGAAGAGGGCATTGGATCCCCTGAAACTGGAGTTAGGGATAGTTCTGGACCACTATGTGGGTACTGGGAATTGAACCACTGAGCCAGCTCTCCAGGCCCAGTTATATATTTTTAAAGGCTCCGTTGATGGGTGTTACAATGGCTACACTTAAAGACAGTCCCCATTCTGCTGTTTTTTCTACTCTAGATAGGGAATCTCCTTCTCTGAGTAATGGCTGGGCCAGTAATTTCGCCAACACAAGAAGAGACACTAAGCCCAGTGGCCTTCATAGGTCTAACGACCTCTCCGTTCACCCCTGCTGCCCTGACTTCCTTATAGGGAGAGATCTGGCCTCTGGCCACCTATTACAGCTGTGCCAGGTATGTGCATGGCATCGTGGATCTTCTGACCCAGCTGACACTACCCTGGAGCAGACTTGAGCCCTCCCCAGGCTACTCTCCCTGAGCCTTGTCCAGATTCCAAAATCATGAAATAAATAATAATTGTGATTTTATGACACTGTTTTAGGATGATTTGCTACTCAGAAATAGCTAACTGAAGTAAGGCAGTATTTTCAAAATCATGCAGTGATGAAACTGTATAATTGTGTGATAGCTAATTGAATTCTCACAGCTAAATAGAGTATACCCATCCTGCAGCTGAGGAATCAAGGCACAGATTCACTGAAGCAGTGCTGCAAGGGACCTTTTCTGTAGTCCGTCCTGAGAACTCAGTCATTGTATCAACACTGAGTTTGTCAGACGTAAGGTCTTCATAGATGTTGAAGAGGTGGTGGGCAGGGGTGGTGGGCAGGGGAAGGGAAGGAAGGAAGGAAGGAAGGAAGGAAGGAAGCATTATTAACCAGCTTTGTAGTAGGCCATTTCCTTGGCTAATTGGGAAAGTAATCAGTCAGTCCTTGGTATTAGTGGAGTTCATGGAGTCAGCTTGCTTCTGACTTGCTCAGATTGAGCCTCCTGTTACCAGGAAGCCATGATGTCCTAGCTAAGCCCTGGGTCCTGTTCATTGCTTGTAGATTCATCCAGTCACAGGCACTTGCCACTTTGTGAGCGCTGTTAGGGGATGCCATTGCTCCTGTCATTCCAAAGGCTGAACCCCAGGGACAAGGCCAATGTTAATGAAATACTGGGGATAAGAGCCATTGACCCTGGGAGTTGGGACAGAGACAGTGAGCTTTATAAGAACTAACTTTGAGTCAAACAGAGGGAAGGAAGCTGTGTATTCTTAGAGGAAGGACATCTCTGTCAGGAAAGGAAAGCCAGTTCAAAGGCCCCATGGCATGCTTGCTGTGTTAGAAAGGGATCAAGGACAAGGTCCACAAGGTGCTGTGCTGACACTTAGAGCATCAGTCCCTTTGAGTAGAGTGGTGAGCAGTAAGGTTTTCAAGAGCCTCTGATAGCCGTGTGGTCAAAGGTATGGAGCATTCCAGTGGGACAGTCCTGCTGGCGGTGATGTCTGTGACATGACCATAGTGGTAGCTGGCCGCTGACAGGAGGAACAGTCGCCATATGGCTCCCGTGAAAGCCCTGTGAGATCAGAGGGGAGGATGTGAAGTGGGTGTGAGGACTGAGCGGAAGACCGAGGCAATCTCTGTGTGAGATGACCAGCGTGGACCAGGGCATGGTATGCTAGCAGTTACCAAGTCTGAGTGGGGCTCAATTCAGGACCACTTCCCTCATGATCATGAGTTAATCATGAGCCATGATAGCAAGAGAAGGCAGTCGGGACCTGGGATCTCCTGCCTCTCTGCAGCTACTGCTTCCTCTCTATGCCAGTGGCTGGTTGCTCTTGAGGGAACTCTTGCCCCAACCCCATGTGGTCACAATTGGGCCAGCAGGAGTTAAATTGGAGGGCCAGGAATGCAGTCCTGTTAGTCCTGCTGCAGCTGAAGGGTTCCATGGGGATTATGTGGCTCCTGCAAAGGGCTGTGCACTAAGCAGGAACCCCAGGCCTCAAGGTTACAGTGTGCTGGCAGCTGGTGTGCCATCTTGAGGATTTGACCCTTTTGGGGGCGGGGATACATGGGATGAACCATTGATGTTGCTTCAGGTGTGTGGAACTGAGGAACGGGCAGGAAACACTGCTCTGGAGGGTATCCCCATCAAAAGTAGAGTCTGCTTTCCTAGGCGTACCAGCCAGTGGGAGGACAGCCCACCTACAGATAGTGGGCAAGGCTGAGTGGAGAAGCAGGCTTTTCATGGCATGGTGGTGGGATGGATGGATGCAGGAGGCTGTGGGAACCCAGGGGCCACAGCTGGGCCAATCTGAGGTATCAGGAATGGGATGGGGGTGAGGGCTACAGGAATCAAATAGGAATGGATACAGGACCATTGCAGCCAAGTGGGAGGGCGCTTGCCTGTTAGTCATTTTAGCTGTTTAGAAAAGTTTGGGGGCTCATACAGAGGGTGTCCCCAGATATACTAGGCTCCCCTAGTGTCAGTGTCTTCCATGATAGACACACCCACCAAAGCTAAGACACCCACACTGGCTGGTATTCATCACTCCAGTTCCCTAGTCACACCTCTCCCATATGCCTTTGAATGTTCTTTTTCTGTTCAGGATCTGGCCTAGCAGGCCGTATTGCATTTATCCTCACATTTCCATTGTGGGACAGTTTCTCTATGACAGTTCTGAGAGGTGGTGGTCAGGAACTCACAGAATGGCACTCTGTGTTTGTTAACTGTTCTCATGGTTAGGTTGGGATTTTTAATTCTGGAAAGTTCCCCAAGGTGGTGTTGACCATGATCCTTCATTTGGGGGGTTTGAAGGTTTCCAGCTGTAGGATTACTGTTTGCCTTTTCCTCCTCTTTTTGTAAGAAGTGGTCGCTAATTTCAGTCCACACTCAGAGTGAGCTCCACTTCCTGAAGAGAAAACTATCACAGGGATTTGTATCTCTGTGTTATAGTTATCACATCAAAATAGTCTGCTTTCTGTTGCTATAGCAAAATACCCAAGGCTGGATAATGTATAAAGAAGAGAGCTAAGTTTTGGAAACAGACCAAGAACAAGTGGCCCTATTTGTTCATGGCGAGGTTGATGTCAACATGGCAAGGAACATGTGGGAAAGGGGTCAGCAGTGAGACAGAAGCCAGCCAGTGAGGAGGCGCCAGGCTTGCTCTTTTAATAATATTCATGAGAACTAGCTGGGGTCTCACAGGAACTTAGCTCTATTGAGAGCACAGCCCAGTGACCTCAGCACAGCGAAGACCAATGTTCACACCTTCCAGAGCATAGTACACAATGATCAAACTGAGGAGATGCTGGGGGACTCCCCAGTGACACGGTGACATTCTACAGCAGCTTGTCAGCATGGACTCAGCGGTCTTGGAGTCAGTTCCTTGTCTTCAAGCTGCTGCTTCCTTCCCAGAAGCCCCTGCATTCCCTCTGCTCCCTCCCAGGCTTTCTTCCAGGCAACTCTGAGCCCTTCTAACGGGACACGGTGTTGAACCCGGGTCCCGGCCTGGGATGGACCACCACCTCCTGTCCTGCCTCAGCTGACATCACGCATTTGTAACCACATGCATGCACAGCTGTGTTTCTGGGTGTCTGTTTCTGACTCAGGTAGGCACCCAGGCTCCAGACTCCTGTGACGTCTGTACCTTTATGGCAAGCAGGCTGCTTCTGTGGTCCTGTCTTATTGGTTATCTTGGCAGAACCTGGCGGTGTAACAGGCCTGCATTTTGATCAGAGACAGAGTCTAGCAAGTCCCCGTGGTTTTTTTCTTCTCCCTTGTAGGGATCTCCTCACCCCTGGGCCATCTCATGCTCACAGTCTCATTTCCTGCTTTTGCTGGTATTGTCTCCTTCTGGCCCTGAGGCCTGGTAAACAGTCCCTGATGGTCCTACATGCCACCTCCTCCTACCCTCTCTCAGAGAGGCCCTTGCATTGTCACTGGGGAGACCCCGGGCCTCATTCTGAACTCTTTCTCCCTCTGCCACCCCAGCATGGTCACCAGCTGTCGCACACAACCTTGCCAGCAAAGAAGGCACGACACTCAGGCTTCTTCCTTCCACAGTTTGTTCGGGCTTTTGTGAGAAGCTTCTACCCGGGGGGACCCCGCTCAATAGCTTAAAAGCTCTCAGGGCTTCAAAACCAAAATATGCCACCTAGGTACTGCTCATAGGTCCACGTACGAGGTAGCAAGCCACATTCCAAAGCCAAGCCAAAACAGAGAAATTGCTTATAGAAAGAGAGGAATTGTTGATGTCTAGGAAAGCACTTTCTCACAAGGGGTGAGGGAATAGAGGTCAGTGCCATCTTAAGGCACAGTCACGATGACCCAGCTCCCTACAACCAGCCCACACAGCCTGTCCCCTCTGTCACTCAGTCTCATCCGCTGCCACCCTTTCCCATTCCCTTCTTCCCAACCCCCCGTTCAGCCCAGTTAAAGTTGGTGTGAGGAAAAGTTAGCTAAAAGTTGCATCGTGTTAGCTTGAAGGAGAAGGGCCTCCAGTCCCTGCAAGACCCCAGAGGGAAGGAAGGGTGGGCATGCCGCTCTGGCACAGTCTGGCCTGCGTGGCCCTGAAACACCTACACCGAAGCTCCCGTTATTATTTACACACATTCCAGCTGTGCCACCGGACCTTGTTCAGATGTCACCTGACTCATGCCAGGCCTCTGCCATGTGTCACAACATCTGGAGTAGCCGACCTAGGGTTCCTGAGTGTTGGCTGCCTTAGGGTGCCACTGTGGAGGCTGGCTGTGAGGACAACCAGTTGGTATCCATGAGCTGTCAGTGTGGCCACTTGGGCTGTCTTGGAGTGACCAGTGTGGTGGACATATGCTCTAATAGGGACTGCTGGCCAAGTGCAGTGAGTCAGGCCTGACCCAGCACGGGAGAGGCAGCCCAGGAAGACCACACTTGAGGCCGGCTGGTCTCAAAGGCCCAAACTGTAATAAGTAGGCAAGTTCTCCAAGCCAGTCGGTCCTGAGCCCTTCACAGGGTTGTAGTTACTGCTTAGTTTTCCCAGGAGGCATGCTAGGAATAGAACCTGGGCCTGGAGATTCAGCCACAGCAAGGCCAAGATTCAGCCACCTTGGAACAGCCCTAATGGGTAGTCACTTTGCTTTCCCAAGTTCTTAGGGAGGCATTTAGATATAAGACAGTCAGTCTTGTGGGGAGAGATGGTTCAACAGTTAAGAGCACTGGCTGCTCTTATGGAGGCCCCACGTGGAGGCTCCCAGCCATGGCACCTTCAGCTCCAGACAATACAGTGCCTGCTGCTGGCCTCTGCAGGCACCAGGTACACACATGGTGCGCTGACATACAAGCAAGCAAAACTTTCTTACCCAGGAAATAATTTTCAAAAGCTGGCTATGGCAGGTCAGCCTTAAATCCTAGAGGTTAGGAGGCAGAAGCAGGCAGGACCCTGAACTCAAGTCCTGCCTGGTCTACATAAAGAGTTCCAGGCCAACTAGAAGCCACCTAGTGAGACCTGCCTCAAAAAAAAAAAAAAAAGGTCCGTAGCCTAGGGTGGCCTCAGGCTCTCTGTGTGGGCTGGGCTCCAGGCTCAAGCTTTCAGGTTTAGATCTGAAGGCCCTGGGCACCATTAGCCACCTTGACCTTGACTCCTCAGAGCTCTGGTTTTACAGCTTTTACCTTTAGAGGAGCTTCGGTGCCTTCCTTCACCAGTGACTAAAACTTTGCAGAGTCTCAGTTGTCCTGAAGGAAACAGAATACTCACTTCATTTTAGAGAGACTTTCAAACACACAGAAGCAGAAAGCCCTAACGCTCCTGTGTCCCCAAAGCCCCTCCTCTGATGTAGCAAACTCATGTTTAAGAGAAGAATCTCTTTTTTTTTTTTTTTTTCCTCGACATGGCTGATCCGAAACTCAATTTGTAGACCAGGTCGGCCTTGGACTCAAAGAGATCAGCCCACCTCTGCCTCCCAGGTGCTGGGATTAAAAGTGCCTGGCTCATGGAAGGACTTTAAGGAAGGCTCACCAGGATCCTTTGACCCGGGTTCTACTCTGCTGGCTGGCTGAGCGCCTTCCTAGTACTCCATCCCCTTTATCCCACTTTTCTGAGCATGGTGTCACGTTGCCCTGTACGACCTGAAAGTGATCCTTCTTACCAACAAGCCAGGTTGCTTGGCAGACCTCTCTCTCGAAGTGGGACATTTAATCTGCTCATGGCTGCTTGCCACAGTGGCCTCTTCCCTTATTGGGCTTTGTTTCTAGATCCCTGGCCACCCTGGCCAGGTCAGGTCTCCTGGGATGCTCCTCACTCACTGTAACTGTGTGTGTAACATGGCATCCACACTGGTCAAAGGGAGCGTGGATGATCACTGTTGCCTGCCTGGGAGCTTCAACAGGGTGTAAATCAGGCTTGTCTGCCTGTTATGTCCCCAATACCACCCAGCCTACCCGCCACGGGGCCTGGCACTCAGTGCTCAGGGGCCATGTGCTAAAGGAGTGACAGGATGATGTCTGATTGGGATGCTGGATAACTGATGGATGGATAGATGGATGGCTGTTGGATGCCAAGCTCAATAGTGAGGCGCTTACTATGAGAGCAATAGGCAGCAGAACTGGCTGGCCCATTTCCTCAGTCTTGAATGTGCATTTGACTTCTCTGGGATCTTGGAAGGGCCCAGGATACCACACTTCTAAGGGGCCCAGAATGTGACTGCCTGGCATCGTAAGGGCCTTGCTGTACTGTTCAGTCAGTGGCTTGGAGCACTTGAGAATTGTGTGAATTAAGATATATTTTAAGTGTAAAATACCTACCTGATTTGAAAGGTGTGGTACAAAAAAATAATTTTTATATTGCTCACATGTTAATATGGTAATATTTTGGATATCTTGGGTTAAATAAAATATATTAATAAAATTAACTTTACATTGTTTTTATTATGTAGCTACTAGTAAATTTAAAATTAGGGCCAACATAATCTTAGCAGATGAAAATGCTTGTTACCAAGCCTGATAACCTGAGTTCGAGCCCCAGGACTCACATGTCAGAAGGAAAGAACCAGCCTCTCAGGGTATTCTCAGACTTCCATACGGGTGCTGTAGCACATGACATTTTCACACAAAAATGTAAATTTTTAATACAACAAATTTTAACTAATATAATTCAAATTGCATTGGCTGTTTGCGTTTTGAATGTACTCCTGAGCCTCACCGGTCCTGGTAGTGTGGATGTCCTGGGATCACAGCTTTTAGTGTGTGCATTCTCTCTCCTAGCAGCCAGTTTTAGGGGTCTGAATGTGCTGTTAATATGTCCTTTCCTGGGTAGGCGTGGCACATGCCTGTACTCCCAGCCCTCTGGGAGGCTGGGGCAGGAAGATGACAATTCTGAGGCCACCCTTGGCTTCATGAGATCCTGTCTCATAACAAGAGACCTCATCCAGAGATTCCCTGTGGTCCTCCCAGGAAAGCATCCAAGAACTTGTACTGGACTTCCAGAGCTCCTTGAGACCCCTACTCCAATCCCAGCTGCTCTGTCACATCTATGTATGTATTTTCACATGTGGAGATGCCCATGCATTTTTATGTACATGAGTTGTCATCTAGGGTCTCTCACTTGAACCCAGAGCTCACAGATTCAATTGCTCTGGTTAAGCTTCTCTGGGGATCCCTGTCCCTGCCTCCCAGTCTCTGGGATTACAGGTAGTTACTACAACCACCCAGTTTAAAGTCACCAAGAAATAATCTGTTGGTTAGGAACTGGTTAAATGACTCTATTAAAGAGCATTTGTTCTCACAGAGAACATAGGCTCCCGGTACCGTGTGACTATTAACTGTAAATCCAATTCAAGGGATCTGATACCCTTTTCTGACCACAAGGCACATAAATGGTACACAAATATATATTCAGGCAAAGCACTTACAGGCATAGAAATATTTTTTCCTTTGATATTCTTCTGTTAGTTGTTGATTGTGTTCAGTTGCATTCCTGCATGTGTGTTGTCTGTCTAGAAGACAATGTCAGGTGTTCCTCAGCAGCATCTTATTTTTATGGATTTATTATTTACATGTCTGTTTGCATGTGACTGTGGAGGCCAGAAAAGGGCATTGAATCACCTGGAACTAGAGTTAGGCAGTTGTGAGCCACCTGATGTTGGCACTGGGAACAAACTGAGATCCTTGGAGAGAGCTAAACCACCAGCAGCCCACCCTTGGGTATCTTAACCCCTGTGGCCACTACTGCCCTGCAATATATTTTGACTGGTACTGTTACTTTGCAATCTGTAAGGCTTTCCTTTCTTTCTTTCTTTCTTTCTTTCTTTCTTTCTTTCTTTCTTCCTTTCTTCCTTTCTTTCTTTCTTTCGACAGTGTCTCTCAACATAGTCCTGGCTGTCCTGGAACTCACTCAGAGATCCTCCTGCCTCTGCTTCCCAAGTGCTGGGATTAAAGGTGTGAACCACCAAACCCCAGCCTGGATGGTCCTCCATTTTGATTAATGGATTAAGGTTATATAATTCCTCTACTGTATGATGCATCTGATTTTAATCATATGCATAGTCAGAATCATAAGTAACTAGAAGATGATCCCCAAGTATTTACTTGTGGTCTTTTTTTTTTTTTTTTTTTCCGCTTTATTGCACATATACCCAGAACTAATTTAGACTGGATAGGCCTTTCTAGTCTCATTCAAAGATGCAAGAAGACAATTGAATCTAATCCAATTATGGCTATGAAGGGAGGAAAGAATTACCATCTTGTTCAGAAAGAGGATGTGCACACAGCTGGATGCAGGTATGGGCCTTGTGATGCTAGCAGTCTGTTATGTGCACATGCCATGTAAGAAGAGCCTCAAGCTGACAAATGCGTTATTGTTAGAAAGGGGGATGGGGAAATGGCTGCTTTTCTAGAGGGCCTGAGTTCAATTCCCAGCAACCACATGGTGGCTCACAACCATCTGTAGTGAGATCTGGTGCCCTCTTCTGGCCTGCAGGGATACATGCAGACAGAACACTGTATACATAAGAAAAAATAAATCTTTTTTTTTTTTTTTTTTTTTTTTAAAGAAAGAAAGAAGGTGTGTGGATAAAGCCCAAACCAGACAGAGTTCTGGGATATTAAACTATTCTCTTATGCTTTCCTGATCACTGGGTGGGGGGGGGGGACACAACACATTCCCATTTTATAATGCTGTTGTGTAAGTTGGTAAATCCACAGAGATAAAAAGTTCAAGGCAGTGCCTTGTGGTGGGAATGTTTGTCTATATGCAGTGAATACTCTGTAAATAAGCTGTTTTGGGGGGGCAACGTAGAAGAAGTAGGCGGGAAATTGAGGTTCAGGTAAGAGCAGAGCAGAGTGAGACAAAGCCAATCCAGCCGCCAAAAAAAAAAAATTTAAGAGACCCACCTGGACCATGCTACAGGCCACGTGGCCAGATAGATTAATAGAATTGAGTTAAATTAAGATGAAAGAGTTAACTAGCAATGTGCCCGAGACATAGGCCAAACAAGATAAAATTAGTAAAAGCATCTGAGTCATTTTTAGAGAGAAAAGCGGCGGTGGGCAGGTCAGACCTCTGGCCTGTACAGGGTCAAAAACCTCTTAGCACAAACAGTGCCTCGCATTGAGTCAACCTCAACACCGGCTGAACAATGCATTTGAACTGGAGGGCTTGCTAAAAATGGGAGTAATGTCGCCTGTGATCCTACTAGCATCTGGGTGCTGGAGGCAGGGGATTGTGAGTTTGAGGCACGCATGCGTGAGTCAAAAAGAAAAAGGCAGGATGGGAGGGAAATAGGAAAGGATGGAGGCAAAGAGTATCCAAAAATGCATTACATGTATACATATGTGTATATGACACTCCACATTTCTTAGTAAAAATATAAATTACTAAATAGTAAAGAAAAATACCCATCAGTTCTGGGAGCATAGTCCTGTAATTTGGGAATATAAATTATATAAAAATAGAAATTACTAAATAGCAAAGAAAAATACCCACCAGTTCTGGGAGCATAGTCCTGTAATCTGAGGTATTTGGGAATCTGAGGAAGGATGATTACAAGTTCAAAGTCTGGCTGACTGTACAGAATGAATTGGTGTATGCAAAGTCAGCTTGGGCAATTTAACGAGGCTCTGCTTTGTTTGTTTTTAATTTAAAATTTTTTCCAGATGTGGTGACACATGCCTTTAATAATCCCAGCACTTGGGAGGCAGAGACAAGTGGGTCCCTCGGTTCCAGGCCAGCCACATTTGCACAATGAGAGACCCTGTCTCAAAACTTTAAAATTTTAAAAACCTAAAATAATTTTAAAGGTTCTAAATGTAGTTCAGCAGCAGAATCCCTCCCTGCCTAGAATCCCCCAGTGAGGGGCTGGGGTGTGGCTCAGTGGTAGAGTCCCTGTCTAGAATCCCCAGTGAGGGGCTGGGGTGTGGTTCAGTGGTAGAGCCCCTGCCTAGAATCCCCCAGTGAGGGGCTGGGGTGTGGCTCAGTGGTAGAGCCCCTGCCTAGA